>JAAAKG020134844.1:0-13718 GCA_010014905.2 Druon quercuslanigerum
AATTTGTATATATATATATATATATATATATATATATATATATATGTATGTATTATTTGTAAATAATGCTTACATATTAAGTGAGTATTCTTATTGAAAAAATATCTATAATTTTCGAAATTTTTTTATCTCTGATATTCCCGGTGGTTGAAACAATTTTTAGGATATATTTAATCATCATATTATTTAACCTAACTTGTGATGACAGAAAAGTTTAAAATTGGTACATATCTTAATCCTAAGAATGATATATTTTACGAGAGAATCCTTCACGCAAATAACTACAAATTGACGCTATTTTTTGGTTGATTATTTTTTAAAACTTAAATTTGAAATCCTCATGAATCAAAATTAACCTTATACAAAACTTTATCTTATAATAACTGCGAGACAGTTGCAGAATTGCCACTTTTGACAGCGAATTTTTTTGCAATTTTTCGATTATCTATTGTGAGTTATCTACTCTTGGAAAATTTATTGCCAGATAAAAAGTCACCAAATAATCGTTTATAATAAAGAACGAACGCGTTGTATAAATAGTTATTGTGAATAGAGCTTCAAACTTTGATTATAATGTATAAATATGCCATAAAAATGTTTCATTTTGGTAAATGGAATGAACAATGAAGGGGCGACATTTTTTTCTGGTTAAAAAGTCATTTTCTGCTCCTACACATTCATTGAAGGGTCCAGTCTCTAAACCTGTTAACTGAAATTTCAGGCATTTTACACGTCGAAGAAAAACCGATTTTATTTTTGCGATTTTCAATATTTTTTTAAACTGTCAAATATTTTTTTTCATTTACTAAAGAAAAATAATGCACGTTAGTTTCATAAAATTTAAATTAAATATGAACGCTATTTATATGTTGTCTAAAATGGATTCAGCGGTCTAAGCCTGTTATCTGCAGTGTTATCTACAGAATTAGATGTACTTGCAAAAATTTGATGAGTGCTAGTAAACGAGACATATACAAACACTTAGCGGTACACACTTTGACATGTGGCTCCCTGGCCTATTCTACCAGAACACTGAGTCGGTGTGAGAAAAAACATGGTTTTCCCATAAGACGCCGTAAGCAGTTAACAGACTTTGACCGCTCTAGATACCAAAACTTGATTTTCGAAAATCCGTTTTTTAAATACTTTAATTAAACTTCGTCAGCAAATGCAGCATCCTTGCTGAAATTTTATAATAAAAAGAATTAAATTATTTGCAAGTTTTCCAAGTAAATTTAGTTTATCTGCTGCAAATCATTATCCACTGTAAGGTTGTTTCCCCTGTATATATATTTAATAAATAGGCAAATAAAATAAGAGAATAACGATGTTTATCCATGATCTAGTTACAAATATTGGGAGAAATGAAACAAAGATTTTGGTAAAATTATTGAAGCAGGGATTTAAAGCAGAATTTATTATAAGTATTTTTAATAATAAATCAGATAAGAAAATCGATAAGACGAAGATATTATGTAGCTAAATTAGGAGTGTTTGAACACTGAGTGGAAATATTAGGAGAGCTAGTTTTTAAAATTTTGTAATTTTTTAAAACTTGTATTGAAATTTATTTTATTTCTTCGTATTTCTTACTAAACAATTGTATTTTAAGTTTTAATTTTGTATAACATCTGAAACTTATGACGCCACATAGCTAATTCAAAGATTCGAGCTTCGCGCTCGGATATTCGTTCTTTGCATTTGGAATGCTTAAATAAAATATTTATAAACTGGTTTTGTTTAATCTTTTTTTTCGTATCCTTGATCGTTTTTCCACAAATTTTTTTATTTTCTTTATTTTCAATGTTATTTTTTACGAATAAAACAAGAAGTACGCGTCATATCAAGAAGTGATTCTTATGGAAATTATTGATCTTTTTTGGAATCACAATTTTTGTTAACTCTCATCTTTTTTCGTATCCTATAGTTTGACCAAAAAATGGAATTTTTTATTTTTTTTATGCAATCAAAATTTGAATATTCGATATTCCAAGAAAATCCATAAAGTTGTTATGATATCTTGTAGGGCTTTAAGAAAGCAATGTTTTTCTTTTCTCGGCTTGGACTATAATTCATACACAAGCTTTCTGAGTGCGCCCCTTGGTCTAAGAAGTTTTTTTAAGCTACCCTAAAAGACGAAATACCTCAGGAAAATGAATGGGAAATTCAATTTTGACGGTTTATTCTCATCTATATACTATGAATGGTGTTAAAATTATGTTTCCTTCTGTTTCTCTGTATAATAAACCTTTCCTTACTATTTCCTATAGCACCTTAGCTTGATTTCCTTTCGACAACAATTCGTTACTCTTTCATTAAATTTCCCTGGGTTGCTTAAAGGCCGCTATATATTCTTTTTCCTAATGAAGTCAGTGCGAATGAAATCCGGTTTTGTTCGCACAACCCCTTAGCACTCGAGGTCGCAGAGTCTGCTTTTTTTCCTTATTTTATGCTACTGGTCTTTCGAGTACTCCTCACAAGTCAAGCGAAAAGCGAGACGCGCTCGCTGATGTCAAGAGTGTTTCTGTAATGGAAAAGCTGCTATTTTTCGAAACAGGAAATGCATGTTTCAGCACCAGAGAAAATTCATATTGAAGTCTAATAATGATACTGTACTAGTTTCCAAAGCTGTGAACTTTTCGAGTTTCCGCCTCTTCACGGCTTTCAATGAAGAGCGAAATCCGAGCGGCTGAACGTTTTCCCTTTTCACAGTTGCAACTTTGGACTGAGGGTCGATATTGCACGGAAGGCTACGAGCTGAGATGATTAGGTGAAAAGTGACGCAGCGAAGCTCGTTAGGACTAAATTACTGTGTACGTACAAAGATCCTTCAACAGAGTCAGACTTGTCTTCTAATTTATTCCTTTGATTTATTTGCACATTGTACACGCTGCAATTACCTTCAAGGTGTTGCAATGCAATGTTATGCAATTTCGTCAAAACGCTACTAAAGAAAATTAGAAATGAATACACTTGGAGCTTACTATACATTGCACTCAGAAAAGAACATTTTCTTAAACCAAAAATTCTGTTTTCTTGGAAATACATGAAATTTTGACTGAATCAAAGAAAATTTTAGTTGATTCAACCAAATTTTGGATTTACCCAGCCACAGTTTTCAGTTCGATCAACGAAATACTCTGTCTATTAAAAGATTTGGTTAAAACAACCCATAAAATTAGTTGGGCCAAACAAATATTTTGCTGTCCAATATAATAACCATATTCTATGGTTGAGTTAAAAAAATTGCTTGGATTCCATCAAATTGTTTCCTGAGTGCGTAGGGTGGTGTAAAAAAACTAAAGTTCGAAATTCTTTTGGCATAATTAGACAACGTTTAGTGATGTTAGAAACTAAATTGTCCCATTGCAAATACGTAGGGGAAACCACAAAGTTTGAAAAGTTACTGTCTGAATGTAACGCGTTACCGTTACCGTTACTTTTTTAAAACAGTAACGCATTACCGTTACCGTGACTGAAAAAAGTAACGCGTTATCTTGCCGTTACTGTTTTTTATTAAATATTTAATACATTATTTAAATGTCCAAAAAGAATCTTGAGAATTTGGTATATTTCATTGAAAATTTTCATAAAACTGAATATTATATTTATATTTAGGCAAAGTAATTTTTACAATACTGAATTTGTCTATAAGATTTTTCTTATTTAAACTATTATTAAGTTTAGACATTTATGTTGCAGTCTACTTAAGGCTTTCCAAAAAACTTCATATTTTTTTAATTCGAAAATTTCATCGCTGATGCGATGTATTTTGTCTATAAGTATCAATCCAGCTGTGTAGAATAGTAGGGTGGTGCAAAAATTCATTGGAAATTTTTGTCTCGAATTTTTATCAATACCGTAGGAAAAAATATGTTTTTTTTTAATATTTTATTCAGAATCCTCAATATTAGCTGAATCAAGTTGAAATTCAAGATTTCTCTTTACAATTAGCCAATGAATATAAATAAATTATCATTTTTCAAATATCGCCCCAATAAGTCTGTTTTATAGCATCGCAAAAAAACCCATAAATTAAAAAATATGTTTTTCGAGATTTCGATGCTAATTTTAATTTTTTGCGGTCTTTTTTATTAAAATTGTTTCTGGTAAATAAAAAACCATTTCATACTGATAATTGGATGTTTATGTACATTTTTAAACAATTTAGTATTGTCCTTAGCAATTTTACGATAGAATAGAGTTAGAAAGTCCAAATTTTTTCGCAAATTTTCCATTTATTGTTCAATTTTCAATTAGAGGGAGGTGATAGTTTATAAATGTCAACAAGAATAATTTTTTAAACAATTTATTGTTGTTATTAATAATATTCTCTTTGCTCAATGATAAAATGTTGCAGGTTTTCCTGAATTTATAAAACTATTTGTCTATTTTTCATTACAAGTAGCTTATTAATTAATAAGACTTTGCCAAAATAAATGTTTAAACAATTTATTGTTGTTCGTGACTATTTTCATCTATATTAATGGTTGATAGTAGCGTTTTTTCGATAATTTTTACCTTTCTGTCCCTTTTTCTCTTAGTGAGCTAATACTTAATGAAAGTTAACAACAAAATTGTTTGAGCAATTTAAAATTGTTTATAACAATCTTATCTTAGATAAGTGATAGAATGTTCTGGGTTGTTTCACAAATCTTTTACTTTTCTTCGCCATATTAATTATTTAAAAAATCATTAATAAACATTAGAGAAAACTATGTATTCAATAATATCTTTTTTGCGATTATATTCTTCTGCGATAAAACAGATATTTGAAATTGGTTTGCAATTTTGTGCACGGATCATATTGAATACAACTTGCTTTGAATAAGTTACTGAGAGACTTGGCTGAGGTGTCAGAAAGGCAGCAATTGTCTAATTGCTAATAGTGAAGTGAAATGTTGAGTTTCAACTCGATTCAGATAATATTAAGGATTCTCAATGAAAGTTACAACAACGGTTTTTTTCTTAGGGAAGATATGTTTTAAGCTTCATATGGGGCTTGCGGCACATATTTAATATCATTTTTTGTATGGATTTATTTTTGTGTGGATTCGAACAAATTTCCGGCCTGTATTTATAAACAATTTAAACAAAAAAATATATTTTGGACCACCCTACTGATCAATCGCTAAACAAATGCACTGTTTGGCAATCTCGCATTGCACCGGATAAATATTTTCTTTAGATAAGGAAATGTGTGTAGGGAACTAAGAATATACATAATCTGATTGGTTTTCTTGACACTGAAACATTTAATGTAATGCTTAGCATATGAAAACATTGTATGAAGTAACGACCGGTAACCTGCGTTACTTTGCATTAACGTTACCAGAAAACTGTAACGCGTTACCGTTACGGTAACTAAAAAAGTAACTTTTCTGGTAACGCGCTACAAGTAACGCTAAAGTCACTTCTCCTCCTGCAGAAATTTCCAAATATTTGCCTTAGCCATTTGCCAGCCACTCTTGACAGCAGATGGCGCCCCATTAATTTCTGGGTATAAAGTGGGTTGATTCCAAATCTCCCAAATTACAATGTAAAGCGCAAAAATCAGAAATATTTTAATTTATAATTAAAAAAATGAACAAACAAGTAAAGAAAAATTCAAAACGCGTGCACAAAACGAGTGCGTAGGCATCCTATACCTAAAAATAATCCTGAGTTACGTGTTGAAGACTATATAGTAGGTAAATTTATCAAATATGTTAAGATGAAACCCAATCTCGAAATGAGGTTATTTATTTTTAAGAAAAGAAGCAGAAGTAATATACACTGTGTTGAATGTGAAAACGAATTAAATCAACAATGACGTCATAAACATATTTATTTTCACGCATATTTAGGTGATATGATATATTCGGCATAAATACAACCTTCTTATTATAGTATAATCGAATTTGTAAAAATAACTTAAACAGCCAGTGCAACATTATAATCCGCTAATTTCAAAATAACTTATTACGTTTAAGTTCAATATAGAAATTGAAAGAAAAAATATATTGCAAAATGATTTTTATATTATCCAATTTCAGTTTAAAAGGTGATATATACGATTTTAATATTGTTTTATTTTAAAATACCTTTTAATTAGGAATAATAAATTAATATGGGCTCAATCGGGGCCAGACTGGGTTATCTCTGAGCACTGAACCTGGGTCCCGATCGGGTATCGCGTTTCATTTCGGGTATGGCCCCATCTAGGTAGCCCGATTTCGGCCAAATTCTGCCCGATCTGGCCCCGGTCAGATACATATTGGAATTTCTGCTCGGGCCAGAATGTGACGTCTGCTTTCCAACAAAAACACCTAGTAAGTGACTTTTGCCATAGAGGTTATTTTCTCATGCGCATGTATCGAAAAATAGTTTCTAATTCAAATGTTACTCACTAGGTTTTTCTGTTAGACAGCAGACGTATGCATTAATTTTTTATTTTGAGCCTCCTCCCAACCCCTTTGGGCTTGCCCCAAAAACCACCCTTTGAATGATGATCAAGTATTTTTCTGTATATTGATCGTAAATATTACTTTTTTGTGTTTTTTCTATTAATCATTAATTTGTCAAATCCTTCAGTTTTTTTTGGATTCATACTCCTCCAGTAGTAGGTCATTACCAAATTTGTATTAAACTACAGTAATTTTTTCATTGTAATTGACTACTAGGCTAAGGTGAATCAAGACAAAATATTTATTTTTGACCAGTTTTATAAATGAAAATTTGGTTTTTCTACCTTTATCGCTTTTATTTCAAGAACAGTTTTTTCCAGAAAATGATCATTTTTCTTATTTTCTTTAAACATTTATATTTTCTTTAATGTCATTTTTATAGGAGATGAAAATAAAATACCTAAAAATAATACAATAAAAATATCACTGAGAAATGGGGTGGTGGGTGTATCCAATTTAGGTCAAAAGATGTCCTGTGGATATCCTACGATATTTTCTGGATAATTGCTGGTTATCCTTACAAGACAGAAATTTCTATATCCCTGGCATATCCATACGATATCCTCGGATGTTCTTTGGATGTTTCTTGGATATTTAAATATTTAACTGAAATCTCCCTGAAGCATTTAGAAAGCATACTATGATAACGTCTGGATATCCCAGGGATATAGAAATTTCGTAGTATCCAAAAAATGTTTTCGGGGATATCCACACGATATCTTGAGCAAAAGAACAATATATCGTACTATGAGTTAAATTTTTGATATTTTATCGAAAAAAGTTGTTTTAACAAATCAAAATTTCTTATAAAAGTATGGATAAGTTGTAAAAGAATTGTTTTAAGTTTATTTTTCAATTTGCGAAAAACCTTAACTTTTCTCTTTTATTCTAATGAAAGGTTACATTTAAGCAATAAACAGTTGTTTAAACAGTTAAAAAGAAGTTAAGTCAACAGTACTACTTTTCTTTTTAGCCGAATTAGTTTATCTCGTTTTAAGGATATTGATAATTTGCAGAAAATGTTCAAAAAAGTATTTAATTAAACAATGGATAACTATTAGAAAAATACATCAAACTTTTTAATTTGACGGTTAGAAATTGTGATAAAAAGCATACACAAAAGTAATATTGACGACCAAAATACCAAGAAATACTTGATCCTCGTATAGAGGGTTTTTTTGGGGCATACTGGAAAGAGTTAGGGAAGTCAATGTCAAAAATAAATGAATACGTCAAATTCGTGAAAGTGATGTTCCCCAAATATTTTTTGTATATTAAGTATATTTTAAGATCGTGATTATTCATAAATTTTGCACTGAGATATTATTAATTTTTTTAACCGTCCAAGTTTTGAGATGAAACCGCTGGATCGAGTAGCTTTTACCAAGCTATATTTTAGATTAAAATCTCTATCTAGAGCCGAGATTATTATTTTTTACTTTTTAGCTCTGCTGATTACCATAATAAATAAATTAAAATAAGAAAATTGCCATCTGTAAAGTACATTTTGACGAATAATCATGAATTTTAATCATGAATCACCAATTTTTTTACTTGTGGAGGACTTCAAAGTCGGGGTATTGAAAGTTGAGGGTGATTCTTCGGGGTTCTCACATATTTTCTGTTACAGAAACGAAAAAAAATTGATGACGAAAATTAAGCTGACTTCATTTTACATCTATGAAGTTGAATGTTTCTGACTTCAAACTCTGCTATTTTTTCTCGACGAGCACTGAACCTTTAAAGCCGCGTAGTGGGCTATTTTTCAAAGTTTACTTTTAAAACCTAATATCTCTCAAACGAGTTGAGCAAATGGATGTTATTGAACGATGTAAAAGCTCATTAAATGTTTTTTTAGTGCGGCATACCATATTTTATGGAGCTTTCAATGCTGAATATGAATCTGTCAGGAAAAATAGCGTAGCACATTTCCCTCATAAAAAAATGCTGTGTAAATTAACAAATCCAATATAGCGAGACACAAATCGGAAACATGTTGGTAACTTCACAAAGTTAATTATCTTTAGGTTTTAGAGGTCGCTGAATCCAAATCTAAAGTTAGAATTTTTAAATAAAAATCTTCCCACTGCGAGGGCACGTTCTCATCGCACGCCGCGCCCTCGGCTCGTTTCGCTTACGAGTTTAAACTCTTGTTTCTTGCGCTTCGCGCTCGGTACTGTATTAACCTCGCGATACGCACTCGGTTTTCATACTCCCCCCTTTCCAATTGCTTATACTTTTTATAATTAGAAGTCAAAGCATCGATAACTGTAATCTGGTATAAGAATTCTCTTTTGTTAAAGCTCCTTCGGCTTTAACGAACACTTTCTCATCACGTATCTCGTGCTTCACACTCGATTTTGTCGATAATGCGAACTTTTCTACATTATGTTCAATACTATTATATCAAATATACATTATATTTATTTCTGTACCTGGGGCTGGTACTGCTTATTGAGAAATTGTACAATAATGTACAAATTTTATTTTTCATGATTACTTCAATATTTGTTCCTTATTTTGCACTAATTTTTATTCTCAGCTTGCCTGAAAAATTTATCGTTTAAATAAATTTATATTATTACTATTCATAATATGCATTCGTATTTAAACATACGTCTTTTCATTATCTTTTTTTATAATTAAAAAGAAAATTGCACATTCTATAAAAAAGAAACAATTTTGTTATTATACTGCAAAACTTTGAAAACTTTAACAAAAACGTTCTGTAGAACTCTGTGAAAGGAAGAATAAGATATTTCTCATCGAAATAAAAGAAGAAAATGTTAATAATTTCAATTATTTGGAAAATACCTATTAAAAAAAAGTTTACATACAAAAAATTCATTTAAAAATTTGCACAATTTCAAATGGAAAACGTTTAAATTGGCGAGATTAAAAACGGGTTCTAACACCTCGAAGTAAACGTAAGGAGTAGTATAATTGGGGAGTGGGATGAGCAACGAACAAGAATTCGTTAATGTTTGCCATCAATTGAAACCCATGAGCAGACCCGAGTACATGCGCAATGGTGGTTGCCATGTCAACGATCTCAACAGGCGTTGAAACTTTTGAGCTTGTGTTTTGAACACAATATCCTACAATATTTTGTTTACTGAAATTACCTTTATCCCTTACTTACATACTGCGCAGATGAGTATAATAATTTCCGTGTATAGCTCTTGAACTTTCTAGATTTTTTTCGTATTTTTCATAACATTTTCCCTTTCGTTTTGAATTCAGTAAAACTTATGGAACGTGATTTACATTCAGCCAAATTAAAATGCAAACAAACATAACCTACATATGCATCATGATGGCAAAATGATTAAAATATAACATAGGGGAGTGGATATAACTCGTGACAGCGCAAACAGCACTGCGCATGTGCACGGGACTGCTCATGGGTTTCATTTCGTGGCCAATATTAAAGACTTCTTAGCCATTGCTCGTCCCACCTCTGCTTACCAAACACATAGCGTGATAACATTCCTGACTATTTCTTCGCCCCTATCATGGCGGACCGAATGAACGAATTGGATACGCTACAGCGTACCCTTACACTGCCCTACAACGGAGAAACATAGTTAAGCGACATTTTTTTCGAAAACTGGGTTCTTTATATTAGTGGAATCGTGAGAGGAAATTGCGTCTAATTATCATGGTTAAAATTATAATTTTTAATTATTTACAATGAAAAATGGATGTTTAAAATTCTGAATATTGAGAAAATTGTCAAATGCAATATAAAAATGTATGAAAAGTACTTTGCGGTGAATAACATTTGTAAGAGAAAGCGATTACGTTACGAAATACAGGGGAAAAATATAAGCAAAGTACTTTGCGAATCCTTTGTCTGGCAAAAATGGCCGAGTACGCGGCTTGGTACAAAATTAAAACTCCGCATGTGCCAGCATGTGCCGCACGTAAAGTCTGAAGTTGCGAATGTTTCGACTCCAGCAAAGATGTCCAAGCGAAGAAATACGCAAGCGACATCGGTTACATTCGGCATGACATGCATGGCGTTTGCGGATTTCTCTTGCTGTATCGAAGGTGACTTTACAGCGCAACAATTCGCAAGTGACTTGGCGTATTTCTTACCTGGGATTTGATTCTAGAAAAATCCACAAGTACACCTTTCAATAGAAATTGTTTAAAATTTCAATTTTGTCTTGTAAAATCAAAAAGAGCACATGGGTTTTACCAAAAAGGGGTACATGCATCAATGAAAATGTGTTCCCTATACTAAAGTTCTTAGCGCAAATGGTTTTTCTTGAATATCTTCATTCAACTCAGAGAGCACTTACATACATTTTTAGTTTGGACGGCAGTGTAGTATCCACATATAGTATCCTTTCCGTATCTTGCAACAAAAACTCAACAAAAAAATACAATAAGATGAACCTTTAATTTATTTCAATACGGAATCTACGTTAAATTTTCCGGGAGAAGGTCACTGAATTATTGCAATAGTTTTTTTGGAGCGTTAAAAAATGTTTAAAATACAACATTTGTAATTAACGCAGGCTAAAGGCGACTGCAAGCGCATCTTCCTTCAGTAGCAGCATACTACTTAAGCGACTATGGATGCGCTTGAAGTCGCCTTCAGCAGAAGTTATGGAATTTTTAAACATTTTTAACGCTGCAAAAAAAAACTATTGCAATTACTCCGTGATATTCTATAGTGGCTAATTTAACTTAGAATCCGAATTACAACAAGTTAAACGACAATCTTGCTGTTTTTTAAAGTTTCTTTTCATGATACGGAAGGGATATTATGTGGATATTACTATAAGGGTACGCTGCAGCGTACCTTTTCCATTCATTCGGTTCACCAGGGTAACACATAGAAGCATTTCAACTTATAATTTTTCAAAAAGGTCGCAATAAGAAACTTTCCAAGTTAAATATTAAAAGATTGAAGAATTGGAGTTTTTTAAGGCGTCTCATTTACAATTTGAAAGTATAACATGGATTCATTTAACATTAAATTTTTTACAGCTAAATGATTATTTCTTATATTTTTCCATAATTTGTAATTTCTCTTATTTTCTAGAACATTACACATTGTGCTTTATTTATTTATTCATCAGGAACAATAACTAATCTTTGATGTCGTTTTCCCAGTGGAAAACAAATTGTTAAAGAAAATATGAGACACTTTTACGAGCAAGAAGATACAATGGGTGGTGATTTAAGAGTACCTGAGTGTAAAATATACCCTGACTTTTAGTCGAACCTTTCCGGAGAGGCAGGGTGAATATTCTTTTCCTCGATATGAAAGAAAACTGCGAAAAGGGAGAGATTGAAAGCAACGGTTCAAGTGGAACTTTCCCTCTACTTTCAGCAAACTATTGTAAAGTTTGTTTTTATTGTCCCAGAAATATCGGTCTCTACTGTAAATCAAAATCGAATTTCCCTTTCTGTTCTTTTTTTAATAAGATATTCTTACAAGTTGAGTGATATATCAGTCAAGTTTTGATATATAAATTATAAGGTGTAAAAATCTCCTGGAAAAGTGATAGGGAACGTAAAGATTTCTTGTGGGATAAAAATTAATCCATTAGTGAAAGTAACTTGAATCACTTGAAGTTACCTTTGATTTTAGAAGTCGCTTACTGTCATTATAGATCATTTTAGAAATCTCAAATTGATTATCTTAAAACATTTTCTTTAGAAAATTTCAATAAATTTCACAATATATGAAATAATTTCTTATTAAAATGGTCATAAATATTCCTTTCTAAATTAAAAAAGACATTAGAGAGTAATAATAATTATTACAAATGAATAGATAAATGACGTCCATTATAGTTCAACGTAATTCAAAAAATAGTAATTATCATCACAAAGAGGTAACAAGTGCAATCATTTGAAAGAAAAACATTTTACGCTATTATTTTCCGCTCCTTTCGCTGAGAGCGTTAGCTTTTGTTTTCTTTGCCTCTCTGGACGCTATACCTTCATTTTTAACGTCTCTGTTTAACGAACCAGCAAATGCGAAGAATATAAAAAGATTAATTCTGACGTGCTCCAGGTGTACTGTTTAGCATTTTCCTCGCGTGTTATGACGCCCCTGCGGATTGATAAAATCTGCACTTTACGATTTATTTACCACGCGTCCCATTAGGGATGATATTAATCTTGCTATATTCTGTTTGAGCATTCAGCCACATTTAGAGTCACTCGTATTTTTTGTACCGATAGCTGATTCTCTTTCATTTTTTTATGCTGTAGTAAACACATGGTTAATAAAGATATGCACAGGCTTTGACACGAGTGATTAACTTTCATTTCTCTTTATCGTAGATCTATCCTTTGATGGAAAAAGCAAAAAATATACTCCAGGAATGATAACGATAATATATGCGAAATAATAGGGTAATGATAGGTTTTGGCGAATTTAAGCAAAAATCGGATGAATTTAGCTTTGAGCCGGTGCGGTGTTCAAACAAAATCGTGTAATATCGAGTCAAGAAAATAAATATCGCAGAAATAGGCACAAGAAAATATTTCTTTCGTTATATAATAATTAACTTCAGTTTGCTTTAAATCCATTGAGGACATATTCCCATACTTACATCTTCTACTTCCCCTTACTGCTCTTACTTCCCCTCACCACACTTTCCGTACTCCCCTTCTCACTTCCCCTTGCGAGAAAAAATTAGGACGAATGGATAAATACCCGAAAGAAACTAAATATAAGGATTTCTGCGTGTTGTTTAGACCTACGAGAGAGGGTTTGCTAGCCTATTTAGAGCTATTATTAAAATAAAATAAAAATACCAAATACCAAGACCTCCCCCTTATTCATCCCTCTTCAACTCATCGCAGCTCTCAAACACCCCTCTTACCATCCTTCCTCTTCATAATTCTACTTCCCCACCCTTAACTAAAACTGCATCAACCTTTCCCTTCAGAGCCCCTCTCTCTCTTTCTCATCAGTCACCTTCCCTTATCCTTTTTTTATACACTAATCTCATTAGATCTCCTCCTGCTCATCCCTGATATCTCCCCTAACCGTCGCCCCCATAATTTTCCTGCTCCTTCCCTAACACTCGCACTATCATTCCTTATAACTCATCTTTCACCTTCCCCTCAGACTCTCATTTCCCTCTCACCACGACTAGATTTTTATTCCCCTTCCATCACGTTTCCATGCCCCTCATCTGTCACCCCCTCCCTCGTCAAAGCACTTCTCGTCACTTCCCTGAACGTGTATCGCCCCCTCCCCTTTCATCTCCCTTTCCTGCTGGTAAGTTAACAAAGTCA
>JAAAKG020134845.1:0-13717 GCA_010014905.2 Druon quercuslanigerum
ATTTATTTGGTTGAAAATGATTTTTTTGTTGCATCCAACTAATTGGTTTTTGTTGAATTTTATTAAAATTATTTTTTAAATTTAAAATTAATCTATTCTGTTTTTTATGGTAAATATTTATTCTATAAATATTTAATATTTATTTGGTTGAAAATTATCTTTTTTTTTGTTGCATCCAACTAATTGGGTTTTGGTGAATTTTATTAACATTATTTTTTAAAAATTTAAAATTAATCTATTCTCTTTTTTATGCTAAATATTTATATTTTTTAGTTTAAAATGTATTTGTTTGGTTGAAGATTTACGTATTTGAAAATTTGTCTTTTTTAGTAAAAAATAATCTTTTATGGAAATTTATCTTCTTGTTTGAAAACTGAACTATTTTGTTGATAATTGTTCTTTTAGGGTATAAAGTTTATTTATTTGGTTGAAAATGATTTTTTTGTTGCATCCAACTAATTGGTTTTTGTTGAATTTTATTAAAATTATTTTTTTAATTTAAAATGAATATATTCTGTTTTTTATGGTAAATAATTATTTGGTTGAAAATGATCTTTTTTTGGTTGCATCCTACTAATTGGTTTTTGGTGAATTTTATTAAAATTATTTTTTAAATTTAAAATTAATCTATTCTGTTTTTATGATAAATATTTATCTTTTTTAGTTTAAAATTTATTTATTTGGTTGAAGATTTACGTATTTGAAAATTCTACTTTTTTAGTAAAAAATAATCTTCGATGGAAATTTATCTTCTTGTTTGAATACTCAACTGTTTTTTTATAATTTTTTTTTTTTGTTAAAATGCAACTGTTTGGTTGAAAAATTATCTTTTTTTTGTTAAAATGTCAATTAGTTTATTAAAAAGTCTTCTTTTTGGTCGAAAATTGGACTGATTTTCTTTATCGTTTTTTTAATAGAAAATTCGTCCTTTTTGATTTTTAATGACTCTTCCTTGACTAAAAGTTAATTCTTGATGAAAACGGCTACAATTACATTATTGTATCAGAATCATCTCTTGAAGTTAAATATTTTTGTATTTGGTTAAAAATTTATTTATTTTGTTAAAATTTTGATAGAAAATTCGTCCTTTTTGATTGAAAATTCTATTTCTGGTAGAAAAATAATCTTGCTGGTTAAAGTTAGTTAATTTTAATTAAAAAGTCTACTTTTATGTTTTTTTTTTGTTGACAATTAAATTACGTGGAAACATTTAATTATTAAGTTGCAAATTCAATTTTCAGGCTTAAAAGTTTGACTCATCTACAAAATTCGTATTTTGGTCTTAAGAATTAAACTAATATTTTTCGAAAATGCAACTGTCTTGAGTTGGTGTTTAATTTTTTTGACTTCACAATTTGGATAAGAATTCATCTTTGTAAGTTAAAAATTGAAATATTTTTTTAACGATTTTCATGTTTAGTTGCAAATTCAACTACTTTCTTTAAAATTCATCGCTAATGGTGAAAAATTCAGCTGTTTAATATTTTTGGTTTTGAATTGATTATATTTTCTAAAAAGTTTGTCTTCTTCGTTTTAAAACACAACTCTTGTTGAAAATTCATCTCTTTATTCCCCTATTATTTCCCAATTTTCGTGAAAAATCACCTTGTTTTATCCAAAAGACCTTAAACTGTGGATCGAGTATGATCATTAATTAATGAAAATCTACGTTAACAGTGACATATACAGACAGACTTGAGAATTCTAAAGACTATTGATTCGGAAATTTTCTCATCGCAGCTTATTCAGCAATTTCTGGTGAAGCGCCAGAAATTGCAAAACCGCCTGCACAATTTTGGAAACCTGCCATAAATGGCTGGAAAAAAGGTTGTGGGTTCCAAAGGGGAGTACTTTGAAGGGAATATCGTCCCCATTGGCTAGAATTAACTCTTAATCCTGGTACAACACAAGGTCGGATTTTTTCCTTAGAGACCTTTCCAGACAGATTCCTTTTTCAAATCTCAGTTGAGACTTTTATTCTTCTTTAGATTGTTCAATATTAAAAACTAGTCAATATTCTTTTCGGTTGGTCCTAAAATAAATAACATGGCAGGGTTCGTTGATTAAGCGAGGTGAATAAAATTGAACATCATACTATAGGATCGACACATAGAGAGATTATAAATAGGCAATAGGGTGAGACTCAGAAAGCCTTCATCGATTCGAGGACGCCGAGGGGATGATTCTCACAGGAGTCCTCTGTGAATCAGTCTTTATGAGCGAGGACGTGATGCAAATTACTTGAATAAATTTAATTATACCACCCCAAGGGAATAGAAATATCTAATTATGCTCACGTCCAAGGTAATGGTGTGTTCATTGAAAAAAAAGTAAGCTGTTTAAAATCTTTTTAAAATTAATATAACTCTTTTAATATACGAATATACAATTAATTTTAATATACGTGCAATGTAATTTAAGTTAATTTACACAGTAAATTAAATGTGATACTCATTTTTAATGTATATAATTAATAATAATAAATTTATATTACATTTAATACACGTGTTAATAAATTCAGATGCCATTTGTTCTGACAGTGTTGACGAAAAGTTGGAAGAGCTTCTTTTAAGTTCTCTTAAATCTTAATTAAAAATTTCATTTTTGAAAAATCTATTTGCCGAATTTTTTAGCACAGCTATAATTTTTTTTACTTTTTTTTAAAAAAAATGTCACTAATGCCACTTTTTCTCGTAATTGCCTTCGGAATATAAAACATTTATAAAACAAATGAAAATTGTATGTAATACTTCCGACTATGTAAAATTTTTCTGTTTGGGATTATTTCTGCACTTTCCCTTTAAAAAAATGTAAAACTTCGCGATGATTAGCTGCTTTTAAAATTGTGATTTCTTTTGTGAAATAAATGGTAATGTAAATTTTATTAATAAATTTCGTTTTTGGTAAACCACTGTTTGAAATTAAAAGAAAAAAAACAGTTATTATATCACATCAATGTTATATTAGTATTTAATATTAAATTACATTATTCGTTGCAAACTTATTTTTTTTTAAATTGAACTACTTGTTTGAGGTTTGAATTACTGTATTTAAAATTATTATTATTTTATTCTTTTTAGTGAAGATTTAATACTGCAGTTGATATTTATTTTGTAATTGAAGTTTTTGGTTTTTAGGTGAAAGTTTGACTATTCCGTTTGAAGATTAAACATTTTTAATAGAAAATCATATTTAGTAGAAAATTTAATTAGATCGTTGAAAATTAATATTTTGGATAGAAGTTAAAAATTAATTTCGTTTGCTTGTTTATAATTAATTTTTTTAAACTGAAAATGCTTTTTTTCATTTTTAGTTAAAAGTTCATATTTTTGGGATAAAAGTTTATTTTTTTGGAGAAAATTCGTCTTTTTTTTGAAAATGTAACTGTTTTTTTGGTTGAAATTTCGTCTTTTGGACTAAAAATTAATCTTTTCATTTGAAAATTCGACTTTTTGTCGAAAATTCATATTGCTGTTTAGTAAAAATTTCATATTTTTTAATTAAATATTAATTTTTTATTGAAGTTAACTTTTTTCTTTAAATTATGTTTAGCTTTTGGGAATTCATATTTTAAGATGAAAAATCAACTGTTTTACAGAAAATCAGACTTTCATTAATTTTATTGTCTGGATATTTGACTTTTATATTAAAAAATTGTAAACCTAATTATTTGTTTATGAAAGCAATTGTCATTGAATGACGCTTAATTTATTTTTTAAATAAACTTCGACCAGTTGACTACAAATTATTCTATTTAGGTCAAAAATTCAACTCTGGTTAAAAGTTTAACAATTTTATTGACATGTCGTTTCTTTTGCTTGAAAGTTCAATTATTTGATTGTAAATGAAAATTTTTGGTTAAAAATTACTTTTCGCTGTTAAAAATTTAACTATTATGTATAAAACTCATTTATTTGGCTTTGAAATTCCACGATTTTATTGAAATCGTCACGTATGTTTTAAAGTTCCATTCTTTGGTTGTAAATGCAACTATTTGGTTAAAAATTTATTTTTGTTTTTGAAAATTGAACTAATTGGTTGAAATTTCATCTGTTTATGTTGAACGTTCCACAATTTGATTAGAACTTTAAGTATCTTTAAAACAATTGTTTCTTTTGCTTTAAAATTTAGATATTTTATTGAAAATTTGCGTCTTATATTGTAATATTGTAAATGCAATTTTTTTGTAAAAAAAGTACTTTTTCTTTAAATTCAACTATTGGGTTAAAAGTTCAAGCATGTAGTTAAAAGTACAACTATTTTGTTGAAAATTAAATTATTTATTTAAAATCTGAAGTATTTTGTATAAATTATTTTTGTTTGTTTAAAATTCTACTATTTGGTTAAAGTTATTTAAAAATTCATCTATTTACATTGAAAGTGAAACTAGTTTGTTAAAAGTTTAAATATTTCGTTAAAACTTAAATTCTATCTAGAAAGTGTAACTAATTAGTTGAAAATTAAACAGTTTTGTTACAAATTAAATTACTTATTTAAAAATTTAACTATTTTCTTAAAAAGTCCTCTGATTTTTTCATCGAAAATTAAATTGTTTAAATCCTTGTCTTTAAGTATTGATAGCCAGGGAAAATGAAAAAATTTCAGGGTAAAAATGAGGGAATTTTCAAAAAGAAATTTTGCAGCCACCTTGATTTTAAATTAGAATAAAATTTTCTTTCACCGCGAAAACAGAATTAGCCTCTACCTAATTTAACCCAGATTCGTTGATCCGAATTGAATCGGAAGTGAAATCTAAATTTCCCATGAGGGAAATTCGTACGCCCGGTTAGTTCCGTTATCGGTGTGACAGTAGATACTACTTCTTGTTTTTTGTTTATTTTTTTTCTAGCTCTAAAAAGCACGGTGATATTTGGGCCGGCGTTAAGTTAAACGGAAGTCTTGTTCGTGACGAGGCGTGAAATAGTTTCAGGAGAACAAGTTTTTTTTAATCTCGTAGCCTCACGTGAAGAGCGTGAAAAGATCATTGAATCATTGTCATGAAATATCGAGTAGGACGAATTGAGTGTCATCCTTTCCATGAGCTTAAAATGAGAACTTTGACCCTTCAGACTTGTCGGAGGAATTTTTGTGCCTGACGTCATCGACAAATTATGGCCCTTATAGAGAATTATGGGCCTTGTCTGACACGCAAGGGTGAGTTCGAGAGGTGTACAAAGGAAGATTGAAAAAGGGTGAGTTCGAGAGGTGCACAAAAGAAGGTTGTGAACGAATATTTTTTTAATCTTTAAGTTAAGCCGACAGATTTGAAATGATTCCGAAAACCAATATTTGAGTTGGGAAGATGTCCTTTCTGACTCACAAGGCGAGACCGCCAACTGTAAATTTCAATTTCAATTTATAAGTTTTTTAATGAATGCTCATTAGTATTAATTTTCTAAAGCAGTAATATGCACTTTTTCGCCGTTTTTCAGAATATAAACTTTGAAATATTCGTCACAGGTCATATAGAGTTTGACGACAAAAAATTGAGATTGGTCGATAGCTCAGGCAGTTGTGCTTCTGCTACATGGACGGGTGGTTGCGTGCCCGATTCTCGCTGCTTGCAGTTTCTTGAATTTCTCTATTTTTTATTTTTTATTCATTTAAATGTTTGTAAGTATAATTTCCTTTAATAATCTTCAAAAACTCTGTAAAGAATAATTTTTAAAATGCCTTTTTTCACATGAAAACCAGACCTTTGAAATTTATCTTGCTTTTTGCAAACAAGAAAGTTCGAAAGTTAATTCTTTGTAATTGAAAGTTTCACTATTATATGTTTGGTTCAGAAATAATATCTTTTGGCTGAAAATTAAAATATTTCGAAAAAATCAACTGTTGTGTTAGAAATTCACCTTTTTGTACACAAAATTCGACCTTTCAGATTTAAAATTTATCTTTGCTGAAAATTAGTTATTTTTGATTGAAAAGACTACTGTTATATTTTTGGTTCAAAATTCAACAGTTAAGTTAAAAATGCAACTGATTTGTTGAGGATTAATCTCTTTTGATCGAGAGTTTAATTATTTTGTTGAATTTTTTTTTGAAATTTGTTGTTAAAAATTAATTCGTTTTGACAGTCAGACATTTTTTCTGTGTTGAAATATTAGCTATTACATTTTTTGATAAAAAAAGTCATATCCTTTGTTAGAAAATAAAAATTGTTTGTAGAAAATTCGTCTATTTAGTTTGAAAATTCAACAGTATGGTTCATCCTATTTTCTTCTTATCTCTCTTAAATCGCTCTTAATTGAAAATTACACTCTTTTGTTGAAACTTCGACTTTTTAGTTTAAAAATTTGACTCTTCTGGTAGACAATTCGTCTTTTTGGTTAAAAATCCTACTATTTAGTTGAAAAATGATCTGTTTTTGTTAAGGATTCCACTATTTTGTTGAAAATTAACTTTGTCGGATTAAATTTAATCAAGTTTTTATTTAAAATAAAAATCTCTTGTTGAAATATCAAATATTACATTTTCGGTTAAAATTAAAATTTTTTGGTTCAGAATTTATCTTTTTGTTGAAAATTGATGTTTTTGGTTAAAGTATCATTATTTTAGTTGAAAATTGATCTCTTTCTATAGAAATTCAATCGTTTTGGTCTGAAAATTAAAAAGTTGGCTTAACATTTTTTTTCTCTTTATAAATTGAAAAGTCTTTGTTGGTTAAAAATTGCACTATTTTGTTGAAAATTTAACACTGTTGAAAATATTAATCGCATTTCTTGACTTTCGAAAGTTGAATGTTGAACTACTATATTAAAAAAAAAGTTTATTTTTTGCAATATTTATTATTTCAGTTGAAAAATAATTTTTTTGCGGATAATTAATTTTTCTGAACTAAAAATGTAACTATTACATTTAAACAAGTTGAAGATTATTCTTTTTTAGTTGAAAATTAAATTACTTGGTTGAAAATTCATTTAACTTGTTGAGACTTCGTCTTTTATGCTAGAAAACTAATCATAGATAAAAATTGCACTGTATTGGTTGAAAATTTAACTTTTTTTTGCTGCAAATTTATTTTTTTAACTGCAAATATAAATCTTCCATTTCTTGTTGTAAATTGACCTTTTTATTCGAAAATTCAAACAAGTATTTTTTATCAATTATTTTTTTTTTGTGATAAATTAATTTTTTTATTGAAAATTTTGGATTATAAATTCATCTTTTTTGGTTAAAAACTAATTATCTTAGTCAAAAAAATAATAATTTCATTGATTCAAAATTTAACTATTTTCTTGAAAAAATTTTTAATGAAAATATAGCTGTTCCATTTTTCGTTGCAAATTTACCTCTTTCAGTTGAAGATTAATTGTTTAATTCAAAAATTCAACTATTTGTGAAAAAAAATTTTTTTGGTTGAATATTTTTAATTTTAGTTTAAAATTCATTCCCTTTGTTGAAAATTGAACAATTTTGTTCAAAAGTTTTTTTTATTGAAAATAATTATGTAAACTAAAAAAGTAGTTATTCTATTTTTGGTTGTAAATTAATTTTTTTTTAGAAAAAATTTTTTTGTTAAAATTTCTTGTTTTTTTGGTTGCAAATTAATTTTTTTTTAAATTCATATTATGGACTTGAAGACTCAACTTTTTTTGTAGAAAATTTACCTTGCTATACTAAAAGTCATTTTGTTTTATGAGGATTTAACTAGATTGTTGAAAATTCTTTTTTCTTGGTTTAATTTAACTATTTTAAATAAAAATGTAACTGTTTTTAAATTAGAATTAAAATATTTTTTAGTAAAAATATCAACCATTACATGTTTTGTTAAGAAATCATGTTTTTTGGGTGCAGAATCGCTTTGTTTGAATATTTAAGTATCTGGTTGAAAATTAGTCTTTTTTTTGTTGAAAATTAAATCTTTTGACTGAAAATTGAACTGTTTGGTTAAAAGATAAACTATGAAGTTAAGAATTCATTTTTTTCTTTGTTAAATATTCATAACTTTAGTTGAAACTTTCTATGTTTCGATTAGAAAATTAATCTTCTTGGGTGAATAATAATCTTTTGTTGAAAATTCATCTCTTTGTTCGAAAACGTAACTTTTTTTGTAGAAAATTTCGTTTTTTATTTTTTTTATATTAAACCTTTAGCTAAAAATGGAATTAGTCCATTCTTTGTTTAAAGTTTATTCTCCTTAGTTAAAAATTCAAAAATTTGGTTAAAAATTCATGTATTTCGTGGAAAAATCCTCTTTTTTTGTAGAAAATTTATCTTGCTTTACTAAAAGTTATTTTGTTTTATGAGGATTCAACAAGATTGTTGAAAATTCTTTTTCCTTGGTTTCATTTAACTGTTTTAAATAAAAATGTATCTGTTTTTAAATTAAAATTAAAATATTTTTTGGTCAAAATATCAACTATTACATTTTTTGTTGAGAAATCATGTTTTTTGGGTGCAGAATCGCTTTGTTTGAATATTTAAGTATATGGTTGAAAATTAGTCTTTTTTTCTGTTGAAACTCAAATCTTTTGATTGAAAATTGAACTTTTTGGTTAAAAGGTGAACTATTAAGTTAAGAATTACTTTTTTTTCTTTGTTAATAATTCATAACTTTAGCTGAAACTTTCTATTTTTGGATTAGAAAATTAATCTTCTTGGATGAATAATAATCTTTTGTTGAAATTTCATCTCTTTGTTCGGAAACGTAACTCTTTCTTGTAGGAAATTTCGTTTGTTTTTGTTTGAAAATTAAATTTTTAGCTGAAAATGGAATTAGTCTATTTTTTCTTCAAAGTTTATTTTCCGTAGTTGAAAATTCAATAGTTTGGTTCAAAATTCATGTATTTTGTCGAAAAATCCTATTTTCAGTAGAAAATTAATCTATCTTGTTACAAAATGAACTTCTTGGTTGAAATATAATCCACTTGGTTGAAAATTTATTTCTTCAACTAAAACATGTTACATTCCTGTCGCAATTTCCTCTAAGTTGTAATATATCTGGATTTACTATTCCCTTTAGTAATATTTTTTCTCACATTTATATCTTCCAATTCCCTCTTCATAAGGAACAGTAACATTTTACCAAACATCCACTAAGTCTTCCGCTAAGTCTTCTTTTGTAATTTGATTATGACCCCTTATTTCCTAAAATAAATTAGATTTGCTTTCTTTAAAAGTGTTGAAATAAGGGGAGCCATTCACCATTTTTTGTAAATAACTTGTTAACTTTAAACAAATTAATTCCAACCACTGGAAGTTTGCCTGCAATGAAAAATAAATCATGAAACCTTGAGTGAAATAATTTAAACAAAAGTATATATAGATGATCACACAGTAATAATAAAACTCCCTTAATTAAATTGTCGCGCATAACTGGATGCTAATTAGAAAATTAAGGCGGAAAAGTTGACATGAAATTTGACGAGTTTTCCTGTGCTGTAGAGCCGAGTAGAGGTAGAATCGTGATGTTCATTCGAACGTTAATTACATAGTTGCAGCTTGGTTGCAGCGCAGCGCATCGCATCGAATCGAATCGCATCGCAGCGGTCGCATTGAATAGCCTCAACAGCTACGACAATCAATGCAACTATCGGCATCGCTAAATTGACGTATGCACCGTTATTTCCTTTCATGCGATGGAGATTGCTTATACAAGCTTCAGTAATTCAAATATCGTCATCGGTACTTCGCTATCTTATTGGCTATCTCAACAGTGATTGATAACATCCCAATGTCGTGATAACATTCAGAAATCCCCTATAAATCTGTCTCCGATAGTGTTGCTTTAATCCTCATTAATATTTAATATAATTAATTAATTAATTAATTAATTAATTAATTAATTAAGCAGATTATTCTTCAATTTTGTTCAAAATTCATCTTTTTTAATTGACAATTCAACTGCTTGGGTGAAAGTTGCAATAATTTGTTAAAAATTGATTTCTTTGAAGCTTTTTTTTTTTTTTTAAATTCCTCTTTTTAGGGTTTTGTAGCCCTGGTCAGAAATCCTTATAGTTTCAGCCGGGTGTCCGTCCGTCTGACCTTATTTTTTTCAGTGAGGGTTAGGGAAGGGAAGTTAGGGGAAATGATAGGAGGCGATGCAGAAGTGAGGGGTTGGCGCTACGAAAAATTATGGGAGGGGAAGTCAGGCGATGGAAAGTGAAGGGAAATGACGGCTAGGGGAGTGAAGAGGAATATGGGATGAAAAGTAGGGAAAGGGGAGGAAATTTGGGAAAGGGAAGTATGGAAAGTGAGGGAAAATAAATGAAAAGAAAATAGGGGAAATGATAAGTTATCATGGGAGGGCATTTAAGGGGACATATGGGTGGTGGTTGAGAGGCATGAGGAGCAGAGAAGTATGGGAAAGGGGAGAGGGAAGAAGGAGAATGGGGGAATGGAAGTAGGGATAATTATGGAAGGGAAGTAAGGTGTTCAGAGGAGGGATAATGAGGGAAAATGAGAAGAAATGAATGGCAACGAAGCAAGGGAAAATGAGTGGGGAATAATGTTTGGGAGAGTGAGGTGAAATGATGGTTGTAAGGGAAGTGAGACGAAATGAGCGTCGGGGGAGTGAGCGAAAATCTTTGGTCAGACAGTAGGAGAAAGGGGGGGGGGGATGTGGAGAAAGGAAGTATGGTAAGTAAGAGGAAAATAGGGGAAATTCGGAGTCATTATGAGAAAGGAATAAGGGGAAATTGGGGTGGGGGTAACGGAAATTAGTGGCCGGGAAGTATGGGAAGTGCGAGACGGAAGTAGAGGCAAAGGGGGAGAAGTGTTAATTATGGGAGGGGAAGTAAGGGGTTCGGGGATGAATAATAAGGGTAAATGAGAAGAAATGAGAGGCAAGGAGTTAAGGAAAAATGTATGGGAAATTAGGATATGGGGAGTCAGGGGAAATGAGCTTTGAGGGAGTGAGGGGGGATTATACGTCGGGATGTAAAGGAAAGGGTGAAAATAAATGGAAGGGAAGTATGATAAGCGAGAGGAAAGTAGATAAAGTAAATAGAGTAAATTTGTTATTAATTAGGGGTGGGGAATTAAGGGGAAATGGAGGCGAAAGTTGAGAGGAATGAGGGGCAGGGAAAGAAGAGTGAAGTATGGAAAATTGTGGGAGGGGAAGTAGGGGGTAAATAAGGGAGGTTAAGTAGGGATAATTAAGATAGGGGAAGTAAGAGGTAATTTGAAGAGGAGAAGTACGGAGATCGGGAAGATAGAATTAAGGAAACCCAAGGCGAATGAGGTGCGGACAAGTGAGGGAAAATAAGTGAAAATTATGGGAAGGAAAGTAGAGGAAATTTTGGCTAGAAAAGTAGGGGAAGAGAGGGATGGCAAGTAGGGGAAATTACCGCATGTTAGAGGAAATGATAGGAGGGGAACTGTGGAAAAATGATTTCGGTGGAAGTAGGAGAAATGAGAATTGTGGACAGGGAAAGTGGGGGGGAGGCATGAGAGGGAAGAAGAGAGGGGAGAAGTTAATTCTTTAAATTGAAAAGTCTACTATTAAATATATTTTTGTTTCAGAAAAAATGTTATTTGATTAAAAATTCTACTAGTTGATTGAAGATTAACTATTTTTTTGAAAGTTTCTTTCTTTAGTTGAATTAATTTTCTGAACTGAAAATATAACTAATTAATTTTTGGCTGGAAACTGATCGTAAATAAAAATTCAAATGTTTGGTTGAAAATTTTTATTTCTCATTGACTTAAAATCACTGTTTTTAAACTGAAAATGTAACTGTTCCATTTCTGGTTAAAAATCGATCTTTTTTAGTTGCAAATTCGTCTTTTTTGTTAAAAATTTATATTTTGGTTTTAAAAATTTAACTGGTTTACAAAAAAATTTATATTTTGCCTTAAAAGTTCATCAGTTTGCATAGACTTTCTTTTCTTTCTTGATTAAAAAATCCTTAATTGTTGAAATTTTATCTTTTTAATTGAAACATTAATCATTCTACTTAAAAAATTATCTTTTAGGTAGAAAATTGGTTAAAAGTTCAACTTTTTTATTGAAAATTTTTCTTGTTTGCTTTAAAATTTAATTATTTAATCAAAATTTTAAGTATTCTGTTAAAAAGAAATTTTTTCTTGTCAAAAATTCGACCATTTTAATGCTGGTTTCTGAATATTAATGTTTGGCGAAAATGAAGAATTGGTCAGGGAAAAATGAGGTAAAAATTATAAAATTCAAATAACCCCATAACTAAATCTCCTATATTTTATTTTTAAGGTTCATTAACATTTAATTAATTAAGTAGATTATTCTTTAAATTAATTAATTTAGGATTCTTCTGATCAACTGTTTTTTTCTTTGTTTTAGGTACGATCTCATTATGGTGAAATACTCCCATTACTTTCAAGGTGTTTCAACAAGTAAGAAAAATAAACTATTACTTTATTTTCCAATTTTGTAAGAACTCCTTTTTCCCCTATTTTTTTTTAGGAAAATCCCCGTTTGCTCATTTATTCGTTTAAGGTTTAAGAATAGAAATTATATTATCGGTTAAGATTTAAAAAACAAAAAAATTTTGTATGAAAAAAGATTTAAACTTTCGAAACCAATTATTTTAACCATATTTTTTGTAATTCAATTTGTTGTTACTGTCGCTTTTTAGTAATTAAAAAAAAATTATTGTCTTTTACTCTCTTTCCCAGAAAAAATAAGCCGTCATTTATTAAAATTCAATCATTTTTGAAAATTGGTAAAAAGCGATAGTAAGAAAAAATTAGTTTGCAAAATACATTAATAAACAAAATGTTTTTGTAAGTTAAAAAATGTTTTAATTAAAAATAATGTTTTTTATTTGAAATATCGTCATCCTTAATATTATTTTGTTTCTGAAAATTTAAGTATTCTTTAAAAATTATTTTATTTAGTAGAATATTTTTTTTACTGAAAAATTTAGTTTTTTCAGCTAAAAATTGTATCTTTTTTTTAGTTCAGAATTAAAATTTTTAGTGGAAAATTAATTTTTTTGTTTGAAAAATGAATATTGTAAATTCGCCTGTTTTTTTTTTCTTTTGAAAAATCAATTTTTTTAGCTGAAAGTTTATCTAGTCTATTTTTGATAAAATTTTTGTTTATTAATTCTTGTATTTTGTTGAAACTGTACATTTTAGGGTAGAAAATTTATCTTTTCCGTTGAAAATTCAGTTTTTCGGGTTCGCTTGTATTTTATTCAATACAAAAGTATTTTTGACTGAAATATCAGCTATTACATTTTTTGTTGAGAATTCACCTTTTTCAGTAAAAATTCAACTACTTGGTTGACCTGCTCTGTTAGAAATTATTTTTTTTTTATCTGAAGGTTTATGATTTTAGTTGAGCGATATATATTTTATTTGAAAGTTATCTATATTTTTTTAAATTATTTTTTTTAATTCACTTTTTATTTGAAAATTCGGAAATTTCATGAAGAGAAGACGTTCTTTTGTATTTTAAATTCTACTGTTTCCCAAAAAAATATTCTTTTTGGTTTCAAATGCAACTGTTTTTGGTTGAAGTTTAATTTTTTCCTTTGAAGATTTTTCATTTTAGTTAAAAATTTACCTATTTTGTTAAAAATACGCTTTTTTATAGAAAATGCTTTTTGTAACTGATACTTTAATTATTATTTAATTTTTTTTAATCATCTGTTTTAGTTAAAAATCCCACTATTTGGTTGAAAATTCGTCTTTTTGGTAGAAAATATTATTGGTTGAAAACTCATATTTTTGGTTAAATTTTTTTTTTTTAATTTATAAATTAATTTTATTTGGTAGACAATATTCTTTC
>JAAAKG020134847.1:0-13715 GCA_010014905.2 Druon quercuslanigerum
TTTTAAATTTATAAATTATCGAAAGATTAAAAGAAATCATGCGCAAGTCTACAAGATTCCTTTTGCTATTTCAGTTCAAGTTTGTCAAAAAAATTATACCGACTAAAAGTCTTTAAAAAACCAATCGGCGGCAATCTGGAATTCCAGTGACAGATACGCAATTCAAAACCCATCGAAAATAAGTGCATGGATTTTTGTTTCCTGGGAGGGCACATGAATATTATATAGAATATCACAATCATAATAAGATACGACAAAGTAAACAATCTCAAATTTCAAAACCCGAGCGCAGCTGCTCGGATAATTGGCGTAACGGCCTACCTGCTATTTCTTCGGGTTTTGGGTATATCTTAGTCAATTTTTGAGATTTTGAGTTCAAATTTTTTTTCATACTTTTGAGTACATATACTTTATGAAAATGCAAAAAAAAATTGATTTTTTTTACTTATCACAGTGGCGTTACCCCTTAGTAGGTAATGAACTCCGGTCTTCGTTACTACGGTCTCGGCGTGCATACAGATAGCACACAGATAGCACACAGGTAGCATATCCCCTCCATTTCCATGCTGGGCCGACGATACCTTGTCAGAGTGCCAGCAGCTTTTCAGTGCCGTTGTTGAGAGCGCATCGGGTAATTCGGGTGCTCTAAACATTTTTCTTCATTCTTAGTTTTTCGGCGTCTGCCTTGGCGCGTGTTCGCGCTCGATCGCACCGTCAAAATGGCAAAGACAAAAAAGAATTATTTGACATTCGAACGAAAGTTGGAAATAATTAAACGGAAAAAGAATGGTGTGCCCAAAGAAGAAATCATACGCGAATTCGGTTTGCCGGTCACTACTTATTATGATATCCTTCGAAATGCAGCTCAAATAGTGGAAAAATCGAGTCTTTTAGAGTTTAAAAACAAGAAAAGCAAGAGGAGTTCTCCTGTTTCTCAAATGGAGCGTGTTCTTATTAAGTGGTTTGTGCAAAAACGAAACTTGGGTTATCCAGTGAACGGTCCAATATTGCAGGAAAAAGCAGCGCTTCTCAATGAAAGAATGAATGGCCCATCAAATTTTAAGGTTAGTTTTCACCTTTCTTTATGCACTCGTTGCTGTCACTCGCTGTATATCAGAATCAGTTAGAATATACAATATTCACTATATACTATATATTGTAACGATTTAAAATTAAATTCTTAATTGATTTTCATCAATTATAAAAAATTTAACGATTTTATATATAATGATGATGTTATAGAAATGTCTAAAACTTTATGAATTCATTTACGAATTTTAACATAAGACTAAACGATTTGATGAAAGTTTGCAAATGAGTTTATGCAGAATATGTATGCGAAAAAATGCAATTTTATGAAACGACAAGTAAAATGTTATGACAAAATTCTTGGATAAAAATCCGGCATTTCTTTAAATTTTTCCCGTTGAAAAACGTTTCATTGTGCATTATTATATGTATGTATTACAGTTTTGGAATTTCCAAGTTAAGTTAATTTTCATCCCTCATAACACGATAAAAGCGTTGAATTCAGAAGAATTATGAATTTGAATTCCTATGAATACGCCATTTTTCCTCCGTCTAAAAATCTCCCAGCGGGAACAGAAAAAGAGCAAATCCTATTCCTCTCATCGACTTAGTAGTATTTAACGGAAGAATTTATTTAACATATTTTTTAAATAATAAATCTTTTTATAACTTATAAATTCGAAAAAATATTCAAATTTATATTTATTTATATTTTAATAGTTTATTTAAACGTGTTTAAAAATTCATTGCAGAAATGTATTATTTAAATTGAATTGATGAATTTTATGAACTGATTAGAAGGAATTCAATAATCTCAAAATATAAACACAACACGTTTGGGGAATACAAGACATCTCTGTGAGATGTGCCTGTCACTACAATTGCAAGGGATCAAATATATTGAAAATTCGTTCTCTTTTGGGGAGCAAAAAACTAAGAATAAAAAAATAAGAATAGAATAATTTTTACTCTTATGCTAAATTCGGAAAATATTAATTTTTCTCTATTAAACGCTTATTACCGAGAATTTCGAATGACAAGTTTTCCACTTGATAAGAACTTGAGCGTTGATTTTTGTACTTTTTCTTACATATATTTTTCAAACAGGCAAGCACAGGGTGGCTGTTCAATTTCAAAAATCGCTATGGTATTAGACAGCTACATATGACAGGAGAACTCTTTTCAAATAATAATGAGGCAGCAGCAGATAATTTCAAGATCTTGATCAAGGAGAAAATAGAAAGAGAAGATGTACGGCTCGAAAATCTTTACAGCGGGGATGAATCCTGGTGGGAGTGGAGGGTTCTGCAAAGCGTTAGCCTTGCTTCATTCAAGGAAAGTTCAGCGTCTGTCAGTGAGAAGGAGAGCATAGAAAGCATAGAAAGACGACAACACCTCCCCACGCTATTTTGCTCCAACGCAAGCGGAACTCATCGTATTCCCCTCCTAGCCATAGGAACATCTGAATTACAAGATGCAGCCATACCAAGATGCAGCATCAAGAACTTGAACAATCGTCAAAACGTCATCTACAAACACAACAGCGGCGAAGCCTGCATGAACCCATCCATATTTTTCGACTGGTGATTTTCTCAGAAACTTATGCATTATTAATTTCTTTTACACGTACACTCATACTGCAAATGTTTTGTCGCGAATCATGTGTAGAAAAGTAGAAAAATACTATCTGAGGACATATTTGAGGCATCATGTATTTCTATAATTATATACCTAATAGTTGGTTTTTCTTTGAAGGTACAAGAATGTTTTTATCACCAATGTTAAAGAGCACCAGGAGCGAACGGGAATTACTGGAAAAGTGGTTTTGATCATTGACAATGCTCCATCACATCCGAGAGCAGAAGACCTGAATTCGGTCGAGCCAAATTTCGAAGTAATTTTTCTCCCACAAAATGTGGCAGCACTTATCCAACCACAATGTCGAGGAATCATTTCCGAAGCAAAGAGACTGTACAAAAAGGCTTTGCTGAGGAAACTTTTACTTGAAGAAGACTGTGCTGGTGCCGAGAATTTTTTAGAAAAATTCAATCTCCAGGACGCGCTCGACATGCTGGCTGAAGCATGGTCATTTGTAGAAGAAAAAACGTTGCGAGACACGTGGAAAGCGCTCCTCGGTGACCTCGTCAAAGAAACACACGAAACAGATGAAATGGACGAAAATAAAAATTCTCTTGACAGAAGTAGCGAATTTGTTAGAAAATTTATGATGAACACTGATGAAAATAATGTGGAGAAATTTGAAGAGTCCATGAAGGTGATGGAAAAGGCGGTTCGGGAATGGTTATCAAATGATAGTGTTGATGATAGTGATTGCGGCTGGCAGGCACAGTCGGATTCTCAAATAATTGCGGAGGTGCTAAATAATAACAAGGAAACCATCGAATTGCCGGCAGGACCATCATTTGAAGTGGTTCATTGTAAAAGTGAGCCTTTTGAAGAAAACTGCGAATTTCAAGAAGACGAAAGTGGAAACCAGCAAAATATTTCGTCTCAAGAAGCATATGAGTGTTTGAAAAAAATCAAGATATGGATGCAAAATCGAGCAGAATTTACGGAAAACGATCTTCAAACTATTGAAAAATCTATGCAAGGTGATGAAAAATTGTACATAAATCTTTTATTGTTCTTGTAAATGTCAAATGTACAAAATATGTTACATATAAGAAAAATGAAGGCTTTTTTCATGATCTCTGCCTAAAAATATAATAAGCCTTGAATATATAACTCAGTGAAATCGAAATCGCTACAGAATTTCTTCCGATCGTTGTGTTTATTACGAAGTTTAGTGTAAATTTTATTTGGTCATACGGTCCAATAATAAAAAAATAGATTCAGATGTCCGAATCTTAATTTATTTGTCAATTTTTTGAAAACCAACGTACGTTTCGACGTTCATTGCAGATCTTCTTCAAGGTAAATAGCATGATTGCCAATATCGAAAATTGCATTAAAAATGTAAAAAATGACGATATAAAATTAAATATTAGAAAAGCAACTCAATTTCAAATTATTATTCATAACCGTTGCAACAAATCGCAATGATTACATAACAACCATTAAAAACATGTTAAGAAATGACATTTTGTACGAAAATATCAAAACTAGTCGTGTTCCAATAAATTTACTTATAATTTGCCATTTTAAATTTAGGCAAGTTTAATTTTATCTATATTTAACTTTTGTACTTAGGTTATTTTACCTTGACGTAAACCTGAAATGAAGGTCGAAAAATACATTGGTTTTTAAAAAATTGTCAAATAAATTAAGATTCTGACACCTGAATCTATTTTTTTATTATTGGTCCGTATGACCAACTAAAATTTACACTATACTTCGTAATAAACCTTGAATGTCTGAAAAATTAGGTACAGCACTCCTACCGCTTTCCAATTACCCTTAGTTTTTAACGAATAAAAATGAAAATTTATTCTAGATATCTATTGACACAGGTTTCATCGTTTGATGTATACAATTTTCTGCAGTCAATACATGTTCATACTCTCATTCGTTTAATTTTGTAATATCATATTTGATAGATCAGTTCTATGATTGACTCATGAAATTAAATAATGATCAGAACATTTTTATCTGATAATATCGAAGAATTTTCAGAATATTTTTCGTTTAACATAGTTGAAACATCGCAAATTTTAGCCAGGTTTTATTGAATTGACCTAAATTTTGTCAAATCGTCTCCTTCTCCTTCGGTGCAGGCAGGCACCCGCAATATGTAGGTACGGCGCGTCCTCGTATACCTGCGTTGATCTTTCGTAAATCTGTACAGAGCCCTGAGCTGTACGGTGTGAAGAGGTCCTAGTGTAATTATATTTTCGTTTAAAAAATTAATTCTCAAACAAACAAAAAACAATTTTCGATAAAACAGTTAAATTTTCAATAAAAAATTAATTTTTGACAGAATAGTTACAGTTTCAAACGCAATAATTAAATTTTAAACTAGTAAATGATACGATTTTTAACCAAGTGAGATGAATTTTGAACTAAAGCTATGACAGTAGATTTTCGATGAAAAATAAGCCTACACCCAAAAACATAAAACCTGTTTTTAAGGTATGTTTTCGGAAAATGGAGTACTAATTATAATACCCTAGCCAAAAATATTAACCCCAATTTATACCCCCTCCCCGATGTTTTGAAAAAAGTACAATATTGTACTAAATATACTGATCTAACCAAAAACATACACACGACAAATTTTTAAAGTAAGTTATATCAAGTTATAAAGAAAGTCTGTTGAATTTATCGATTGAAAAAAAATGATGTGAAATTTCTTTTTTGATACAGTTGCTGAATATAGTTTCGACAATTCTGATGAGAAACCCGGAATTGACTTTCCAGAGGCAGTTGGATTTAAACAAACTGGTCGATGATGCTTTTGACATGTTCTGCAAAGTGAGTGATTTATGAACAAATTATAAACTCAATGTTTTATATTTTTTTTCACTTATTTAATTTAAATTTTTTTAAAAATAAATTGAAGCCTCAACGGCTCTAGTTTATTTCTGAATTATAAGACTAAGGTTAGCCTAGAAAATATGAAATACATTGAGACGGTCCGTCTTATTTTCATAAATAAAATAATAAAGATCATGCGATCAATTGCGTGCGCCATCGGCTAATAAGTGAGGATGGGATCAATGCACCCTATAAATATTGGTACCGGGACCGGTATACCAATCCACTTCTTGTAAAAGTCTTAACATTGGAAGACGCATTTGGCTCCTCACTTAACCAACTGCCTACGCCAACTCCACAGTAAAATTCTGATAAGAGACCAACTAAATTTGAATTCGCTTTCAAGTAGTTAATGACCTGTCCTAATTCATTATTTTTGAATTAGGATAATGAATGTGAGTTTGTAGGGATTTATAAACGAAAAATGTGTGTAATTTGTGTCACAACCCTGCACCTTGTTTTACTATAAGGACCTTGTTGTGCACGGTTACCTCATGGAGTTAAATAAAAATTTAAATTTAAAAAAATAAATAAAAATGTATGTAATGTATGTCACAACCCTGCACCTTGTTTCAATATAAGGACCTTGTTGTGCATGATTACCTCAGGGAGTTTAATTGAAAAATTTATTGGGGTAAATAAAAAATGTGTGTAATTTATGTTACGTCTCTGCACCTTATTTTCCTATAGGGACCTAGACGTGCATGATTAAGGCTTCAGGGGCTAGCAGTAAAAAAAACCAAGAATTAATCAAAAGTTTATTGTGTTGAATCTGTGCGACGCTAAAATTGTAGATCCTCGTACAAACCTGCGCCCTGTGTCACTATAAGGACCTTGTTGTGCGATGAAACACAAAAGCGAAAACAGAATCGTATGCATTAAGCTCATATTAGATCTTACGAGCAAAATTTATATCCTTGAATCCAAACCCTCATTAAAATACGCAATCATCTCTCCCTTGATTAGAATCCACAATCTGTCACTTTGGTCATCAAATAATAATTAAAAATTCAGTGGGAAATTTTTTATTGCAAGAATTATTCTTGTTTCGCTTGCTCTTATTTAATTGTCCAGTTTAGTTTTAAAATTGTTAGGGCTATTTTTAGTGTCCTAGCAGCATTGGAATCAACTGATGTTGTTGATTGCAATTCACTGAACAGGACAGAGTAAATGCATACCGAACGAATCGCTTAATGAAGGTAAATGTCGCTGAGAAAAGTTTGAAATGCTACACTACTATCACTAAAAATTAGTATAATTTTTAGTCAATGCTCACCATGTTAAAATAATCCAAATGCACTAGAACTAACCTTTGAATATCGAGAAACACAAAATTTATCCCCGGTCTTGATAGAACAATCACGTTACAACATACATATTTTTAAAAAGAGAGAATCTAGGCTTCAATGTTCTTTACTTTTTTCATATTTCATATTTTCTAGGCTATTCTGATTTGACTGTTTAAACTAAAAGGGCGTCAATTTGTGTTTTTAAATTACGAGACTAAAATTATATCCATTACAACCTAGACTCTATTATATTCTTTTTTTATATTTGATATAACAGTTAAAATGATTTGATTTTGTTTTTAATTCCAGGATAACAAGTTGCCAAGAACAACTGACATTTCCACTTTCTTTTCTGCTCATTACTCATTAACAACAGGCTGTTTGGCTAGAGCAATTGTAAATAATGTTCTCACCGGAGGAAGTGTCATGACAGATATTAACTTGGATACACACACAAACGAAATGTGCAAAATCACCTAGATCATTTACTTTTCTTTTTTTTCTTTTTTTTTGTGCTCACTCTCGAGAATGGGGTAGTTTCGTTCATTTTAGATAACATACCTTTTTTTTAATACAGCATAAAATGAAAAAAATTACAGTAAATTTACCAAATTTCTTGAATACTTAATAACTGAGAAAAAACTCTTTAAAAAAAAGTATTATACACGTGAAGTCAGGCAAAAAATGTCCAACCAATTCTAGTTTGCCTATTTGGAGTGTTGATTGACCGAGCGATACTTTTGACAAATTAAAACTAATGTTTACACTCATTTCAAATAAGTAATTGCATTCAGTGTTCAGTTCTCTATTATTAATTTCACAAGTAAAGCAAATATTATGAAATATGCAACTACCCCATTTCATTTTTTATTCTTTAAAAGACAGAAAATCTTGCCAAGAATTGTAAAATAATTTTATGTACTCAAAGGATCGAGTTAAAAAGTTAAGTGCTGTGAGTTTTCAAGTAGTTTTAGTGAAAAGATTTTTTGAGGGCTTTAGGCTACTTTATTCTACTTAACTTTTCTGAGAAATATCCGAGTCATATATATCTATACTGTATATTTTAAATTGTACTTTCTAAAATACTATAATGTGCCATATCTGCGAATCCTCCGAATAGTTCTTAAAAACTTTTATAGTCTAGGTATTCTGGTTTCAAGCCTCTTTTGTGTAAATAAGAACGAATAATAAAATATATTTTAGTCAGAAGAGCTGAGAATAATTGGATTTTCGGGAACTTTTGGATATAGAAACCTTATTCGAGTCACAAAGTGTACCCAAAAGAGAAGAAGATTTTTGTGGTATTTAAAATGGCCATAGACTTAGAAGATTTTAAAATTTTTCAGTTTTTTCAAGACTAAATCTAATTTTCATAAACCTCAAGTAACTCAAATAATTTATAAAAAATTTCAAACTCATAAAATTCTGGACTCAAAATTTACGTAAAATATGTCAAGATTTTAGAAATAAAAATGACCAGACTATGAATTAATATTTCAAGTCTCAATTTTTTTGCGTGTTTGAGATTATTTAATGTTTTGAGCTTCATAAAGATGAGATTTTGATTTAGAAAATCTTAAAATGTTGTAACCTTGCGGATACTTTGAAAATTGGGCATATCATTAATAATATAACATAATAAATAATAATAATATTGAGAAAACAACTGAATAAATTACTTTTAACAATGTAAAATATATTGATTGGATCAGTTTTACAAACAAAATTTCTGTAAAATATCTATTAATACAACATTCTTTCGCATAATTATATATATATATGTATAAACAATTGTGAAAAAGTATAAACTGGATAGAGGCCATTTGTTGACATTGCAGTAATTTTTGCTATTCTAGTAAGCAGGAGCTTCAAGGGGAAAAATTGCTGCATGTTAATTGCCGGCCCATAATAAATTATTGATAAAATTTAAATATAAAGAAAGTAATCGATAACTTGAGTGGCGATATCGAAACATGGCTAGAGGCTTCCGATATCGTTGAACCTCTTCAACTTTTCTGGAAAGACGTCTTTGAAGAGAACAGGATCGGCTCGAAACTCGATAGATTGCAGAGGCATTGAGCCATAAATTTTGGAAAATTTGTTTATGCACTGAGTCCTTTCCACCATGTGAGTCAAGTCAGCAGAAAGCATTTCCGTATTTGTACATTCTGGACAGCGAAACTTTTTCTTTGGTGTCACCTGCATTAGAACAACAGAACAAGAAAGAAAAAAAGAGTTCAGAATTAATTAAAAGGTTTTTCATTAATGTTTTTTTCTGGCATTTGAAATGTATGTATTTGTGTTTCTATTCGCACCTTTATGGGAGCCTTCCCGGTAATATTCGTGACCAAAAAATTCATGGCAATATCTTCACAGTTCATGTGCTCGTCTACCCATTCCTTTATGTCTCCTGGCATTGCTGTCGTGTACAAATAACTCCAGTACTGCAATCAAAATTAAATACAACATAATAATAATAATAAGGATTTATAGTCTGAATAGTTATTATTACATACTTTGTGATAAAATGCAGCACCAGTCAAAACCATAGAAATACGATTGGTCCATTCACTCTCGTATTTCCAACAACTGGTCACATTGTCCCAAGTGTGAGTTCGAGAAGGAAAACCCACGATACGATCTGGAAATTCTCGCCAAACCTGTAAAGCAAACACTTCTTAGTGACATTTTATTTTACAATTTTACTTAGTTGCTATTTGATTTAGTACGTCACAGCCCAAAATTCGCTCAAAACAGGGAAAATTGGCTGATTTTGAACCAAAATAAACAAGGAAATTAATTTCAATAAAATTCATTCAGGTGTACCATATTTTCTTTTAACCCTTACAGTCACAGAAGCCGATGTATCGGCTACCTATTTTTCTTTATTTTTACCTCAATATTTTTGCAATATCATGCTTGATAATTGGATTTTTTGCATTTTCAGAAACACAAAGCTGATGACAGTTTATAATTTTATAAATTTATAATTATGAATTATTGTTATAAACAAACATGTACGAAAAAATGTGCCCGCTGCGCGGGCGCATTCTCATCTTGCACTTCGCTCGCAAGTTTGAGCGCGCCTAAGGCGCGCACCGGTTGAGTCTCGCAATTCGCGCTCGATTAGGTTTAGATTTTTAGATTCATCTCGCGCATTTTTAGATTCATTCATTAGATTTATCTCGCGCCCCGCGCTCGGACGCATTTACCTCACGCTTTACAGACAGTTCCTCTAGGTTTTCGGACTTCGTGTGCTCGCTATTACACTGAGACGTTCCGTCTTATTTTCATAATTAAAATAAAATAATAAAGATACGGGCGAACATTTACATTGATATGCCTCTGACTCGGAAGTGAACATCCGAGTAGAGCTAAGGGAGGATTCGGCGAATCGTTCAATCATGCGATCGATCGCGTGCACCACCGGCTAATACGTGGGGATGGGTCCAATGCACCCTATAAATATTGGAACCGGGACCGGTACCCATTCACTTCTTGTAAAAGTCTCAACATTGGAAGACGCATTTGGCTCCTCACTTGACCAACTGCCTACGCCAACTCCACAGTAAAATTCTGATAAGAGACCAACACAAAATGTGTGTAATTTGTGTCACAACCCTGCACCTTGTTTCAATATAAGGACCTTGTTGTGCACGGTTACCTCAGGGAGTTTAATTGAAAAATTTATTGGAGAAAATTAAAAATGTGTGTAATTTATGTTACGTCTCTGCACTTTATTTTGCTATAGGGACCTAGACGTGCATGATTAAGGCTTCAGGGGCTAGCAGTAAAAAAAACCAAGAGTGAATCAAAAGTTTATTTTGTTGAATCTGTGCGATGCTAAAATTGTGGATCCTCGTACAACCCTGCGCCCTGTGTCACTATAAGGACCTTGTGCGATGAAACACAAAAGCGAAAACAGAATCGTGTGCATTAAGCTCATATAGATCTTATGAGCAAAGTTTATATCCTTGAATCCAAACCCTCATTTAAATACGCAATCATCTCTCCCTTGATTAGAATCCACAATGTGTCACTTTGCTGATCAAATAATAATTTAAAATTCAGTGAGAAATTTTTAATTGCAAGAATTAATCTTGTTTCGCTTATTCTTATTTAATTGTCCAGTTAAGTTTTAAAATGGTTAGGGTTTTAATCTCAATTGTTTAAATAATTATTAGTTCTTAGTTATTATTGCTATATATTATTATATTATATATATTATTATATTATTATTCTTAGTTGACTTTGAAATTATTTGAATAATTAATATTCTTGTAAATTTGCAAAGCAACCTAGAAAAAAATTATCGGAAAGATATTCTTAGTTAATTATGTAAAAAATTGAGCCTATTCGTATAAGAAAGACCAAACTTTAATTTTTTAATATAAATTGTTTAAAATAATTAATAGTACTTGTAAATTTGCAAAGTGCCATAGAAAAAAAATAATCGGAAAGCCATTATTAGTTAACTCTGTAAAAAAAAGTGAGCTCATTCGTAGAAAAATACCAAAATCTTCATTTTTTTAAACTAAATTGTTTTAAAGATTATTAGTTCTTGTAAATTTACAAAGCAACATAAAAAATAGTAGTTGAATAGATATTCTTAGTTCATTTCGAAAACAAATTGACTCGTAGAAAAAAAGAGAACCTTTTAATTTTTAATTTAATTTTAAATTCTTAAAAAAGTAGCTTTTTATGAAAATTGTTCATATAATTACAATGTTTGACGATTAAGTAAATCTTAAAAAAAAGAAATATGAGATCCACTCGAATTCGGCTCCGATCGCTGTAAATAATCGCTAGGAATGTTTACATCCATAATGTAAACAGATATTTCGAATACTGCCTTGACGTTGGTTTCTATGCATGATAAAGAAATAGTAAAGCGTTTCGCTAGTACTTCACCAATTTTCAAATATAGGATAGTTTGTTTTCAAGCCATCCAGATGAATTTCTTTCAAGCCAGTTGAAATTTTAATACGGAAAGCAGCAGAAAAAAGAAAAAAAACTGTTCATATGTTCATATTTTTCGATGGAAAAGAGTTGAAAATGTGTTGAAAGAAATGTTACCTCAAAAGCGAACTCGACTTCGTCAGCAGTGAGCATAATGATGTCGTCATCAATGGATAAAATGGCCTCAGTTTCAATTTCATCGTAAGGATAAAATCGGTTTGATAATTTGTTCTCCTTTGTTCGAATCACTTTGAGGGGCTTCAAAATAGGTTTCGGCCACTCTGAAGCTGCAAACGAATTTTAATATTATTATAGAAGAAGAAGAAGAAGAAGAGGAAGTATAATGAAAATTCTTACAGGGTGGTGGATCCTTGTTCTGATTGTTCCAAACAACAAGAACTTTCGACAAACTTGGAACTTTGACAAGTTTGTTGATTAGAGAAAAGAGAAGATCGACTCTGTCGTAAGTGAGAATGACAGCTGTAAATCCTCTAGTTTTTGGAGCCGTTGCAGGCAAGAAGAGAGGCGAAGTGTTATAGTCCTGTCATCATGAGATAAATAAATAGTTATATCTTTACATAATTTGATTACAGTTGGTATAACAGTAGTATAATATGTACTCAGTGGTGCAATGCTGAAAGAAAAATTGGCCCCGGCAACACTTTCCATAAAGTGCCTTATCAGTTTCAAAATTTATTCTTCAATAGAAGAACTTTAAAACTTATAAGAGCTTAAATCCAATACGAAAACCCATCTCTAGTTATCGGTAAAAGTTCTTTTTTTTATTGAAAATATTCTTTGCTTGAAAACATAATTTTTTCCTTGAAAACTGCAACTATATTGTTAAAAAGTCCAAAATTCAACAACTCTGTTGAGAAATCTTTTTTTTTAAGTTCAAGGTTCATCTCTTTCATTAAAAAAATTGTATTATTTCTAGCAAAGTTTATTCCGACTTTAGTTGATAATTAATAAATTCTTTAAACTGACAATTAAACTATTCTATTTTTGGTTAAAAATTTTTCTTTTTCAGTTAAAAGTGAAACTTTTTAGTTGAAAATTCATCTTTCTTGGTAGAAAATTAATCTTGTTTTAAAACTATTCTATTTTTAGTTAATAATGTAAGTTTTTCAATTAGATATTTGAAATTTTTGTTAAAATTTAATCTTTTTTAAGTTAAAAGTTCAATTTATTAGTAGAAAATTTGTCTTAAAAAATTGAATTTACTTCTTCGCTTAAAAATTAAACAATTTGATAGAAAATTAAAATTTTTGGTTGAAAAAGAACATTTTTAAACATTTTAATTATATTTTTTGTATATAATTCCTCTTTTTGGCTTGAAAAGTACATAATTTGTTTGAAAAATCATGCACATATTTTGTTCAAAATTCGTCTTTTTCCGTAGAACATTAAATCTTCTTGGTCGAAAAATTATCTTTTGCGTTAAAAATTCGTGTTTTTTTCAAAGTTATTATTTTTTATCAGAATTTTTATCTCATAATTTAAATATTCCATTTTTGGTTTTAACTTTACCCTGTATCTTGTTCAAGTTAAAAATTCAAATATGATAGAAAATGAATCACGTTTGTTGAAAATTTAACTTCTTTTCACGAAAATTCAACTATTTGGTAGAAAATTCATATTTTTGGAGAGAAAATCGTCTTTTTGGGTACAAAATTATTCTTATTCGTTGAATGTTCAACTCTTTCGTTGAGGATTTAACTAACTAGTTAAAAATTCATCTTTCTTGATTGGAAATTACCTTTTTTTCTGCAAAATTCATGTTTTTCAATTTAAAAGTCCACTATTTTTTAGTCTCTATCTCCACTGGGATCGGAACCCAGGACCTTCAGATTTTCGGTCTGATGCTTCTGAAGGTCCTGGGTTTAGATCCCAGCGGAGATAGAGACATTTTTTTCACAATCTTAAGATTTATCAATATTTTAA
>JAAAKG020134848.1:0-13714 GCA_010014905.2 Druon quercuslanigerum
TATATATATGCAAACCTATAAACTGACGGATGTAATTGATTGTTATTAAATATAAATTTCTATGTTACATATGTTGGAGGTATCGAGCCGCTGACTTTGATATGAGAGTTACCAATGAGTGATTTCTAGAGTAGGATTGTCAGTGTGAAGAAAATACATTTAAAAAGCTTTTTTGAAGTGAAAATAGGAAGGCGTTGCCCTAATTGATACAGGCAGTTTATTCCAAAGTCGGGCACCCCTCACTGTGAATGACCGTTGTAATTTACATGTTCGGTGCTTTGGAACTATGATTACCTTTTCTCTTTCTCGAAGTTTGGAAAGGACAGAAAATTTTTGTCAAAAAATTCAAATAGATTGAAAATGTACTAAGGGGTATCAGTATTGATAGGTTGTTAAATGTGCATGTTTGAGTAAATCAAAAATAAAACGAATATATGCATTAAGTGTTATCTCTAGTTTACAATTAAGTTCATCTGTTATGTCACCATATACTATGCAACCAAAATCAATGTGTGACAGAATCAAGCTCTTAACTAGAAGTATAAGAGTAGAAACAGGCAAGGATTTTTTGTTTCTTCTAAGTTAATGCAGAATTATAAATGTTTCCCTCGAGTTGTCGTTTACCTGCTCTTTCCAGGATAGTGTTCTGTTCAATATGTATCCAAGATATCTTACAAACTGAAGAAAATCTAGGCACCGCCCACTGATCAGTAGCGGCAAGAGAATTATTATCGCTTTAGAAGTTGGAAAAGGGAATGGCTCAATCACGATTGCCTTCGTGTTAGAAGAATTAAGTGGAAGCCGATTGATACTGGCCCAATGCACCACACTAATAATATCTTCCTGAACGACAGCAAAGAGACCTGTTAAAGAAGCAACGGGACCCGAAAGACAAAGTTTGACGTCATCAGCACACTTGACGTACTTACAATGTTTCACCTCTCTTCAAAGATCCGAGGTATAAGAGTTACAAAGGAGATGATCAAGTATGGAACCCTGAGGAACTCCACATCCTACCTACATCCAGTTAGACTGCTCGCTTCTACTGTTTTTAACTCGTTGGAACCTACTATTCAAGTAAAATGCAAAATACACACTTGCCATGTCTGACAGCCTAAAGGACTTCAGCTTAAGCAAGCGGAGTTTGTGGTTTACAGATTAAAATGCCATTTTATAATCATGGGTAACTTTAAGAGTTGCTGTAAGTATACTGTATTTTACCTTGAAGACAGATTGTATTGGATCGATTCAGTTTCGCGAATCGAGATATTCATATGCTTGACTATTAACTATTTTTTCATATGGTTTAGATAGTGTGAATAGGCTGGATATAGGGCGACAATCTATTGGGCATGTAGAAAAACGAATTTTTGGAATTGGGCGAGTAATGCACTTTTTTCAAATATCTGGAAAAATCGCAACTTGCAAGAAAGCATCCTATATACCATATGTATGAGAATCGGAAAAATTTTTAGGAGAGCGAGTTTTATCATTTTCATTGATATATTATCAGAGCCTATGTCATTTCATCTAACTTACATTATTTTTTCCAGGAGCGCATCTTAGGTAATATCTAAAAAGAAGAAATTGTCATTAAAAAGCGAAGGTATGAGTAACTGTTAATGTGTTTAATAAATCATTTGTAGGAAAGTTGCTATCAGGATATTTAAATTTGAGGGTATGATGTATAGTCATCTCAGAAGATGTTAAATATTTTCTGATTTTTGATTTATTTCTGATTTTGCGAAATTCAGCTTGTATGATGCTCGTTTCAGTTCGTTTGGCCAATCTTCGCCTATTGCTGCGCTCCTTCATAAGATATTTTATTTCAGGAGTAATACAAGGTGTAGCTGTTTTATGCTTGTGAGGAGTATGCAAAGGCGCAAATAGATGAAAAGTCGATATCAGATTAACCGTCAGCTTTTAAATTTTATATTAAGATCTTCAGCACTTAATAGACTCTACCAGTCATAGGTCATAAGGTGATCCTAAAATTTAGCTTTGCCAATGCAGTCTAAATTAGGATACTTCACGCGAGATTCCACTTTTCTTAGGAATCTTCTTACATTTTCGCAATGCATAAAGGATAATATTATGCAAAGACTATGCAGTTTATAACTCAATGTTGGGTAAGTGAAGTTAGATATTATCTACTGAAAACAGTACTTTTAACATGGTTCCCATATAAAATGGAAAGGAAAATGGAGGGATACTGCATAGGACTACTCATGCGACCATTTTATTTAGGAAATTCTCGCCGAGAACTTTAAGACCGGGCAATATTATCGCAAATATTACAAAGTTTAAGAATTGTATTATATTGATGCAGTTTTTAATACTAAATAGTAAATGAAGTATATTCAGCAAATGAATATATTGTTTGGATAGCCTGATTACCAAATTATTAAACTTGGATAAGCAAAGACTAGCTGCAGTCTATATATGGGGGAAGGAATTTCATGTGAGTGTACTGGCGGAAATAATTGCTTTTTTATTTGCTTGAAGTTGCACTATATTGAAATATTTTAGGATCCTATAATTGTTGGCAAAACCATCATATAATAGTCATATTGCATGATTTCTGGGATATGGAGGTGATATAATTATAGGTATGTACATCATTTTTCAATTATATGTTTGTGTGTCAACACCAAACCTAACAAAGTTTGTCACGAACAAATTCGAGAGGAAATTTGACAAGCTTTAGAGCGATGGTAATCACTTCTAAAAAATGTTTGTTCTACCTATAATTTTTTTTTTAGAAATTGACAAGCGAAATTCTAAATATCACAAAATACGTATCCTTAGATTTTGAAAACATGTGCTGCATGTTCATAGTGCCAATTTAATGATTACCTTAAAATACTCTGGAATAACCTCTATATACATCGAGGTTTATAAACAACATTGTTAAAAATATTCTTTAAATTCAACTACCTTTGTGGTTGAAATCTTGTTAATCCACTGTAACCAAGAACTTGTAATGTGGAAGCAAGGTACAATTGTTTGTTAATGGATTTCCGTTTGAAGAAACTATGATCAAAACCTGATTAGGCAATTGGTGTTAATCATAAAGGGGTGAAAAAATAATTTTTTTTCTTATACTTGTCGTTAAACGAATGAAGCAACTCGGTAGAAATGCAGTGATTTACTCGAAGATTGTAAGTTGAAGAAAAATTAATATAACGTAACTTAAAAAATGGCAAATTGAAGGTTAATAATACTGTTTTCAGAAAAAGATATTACACTTTATTTAAAAATAAAATTAAACGCCTAAGTTTGAACAAGTAAGAAAGGCAATAAATCATGTTTTAGGCATTAGCATTTATACATTTTATTTTAAAAACATTTCTATATATGGTTAAACAACATTATTTTGACCACTCCATTAGCATGCACACATTTCATTATCAAAAAAAGCCAGTTGAAAGTAAAATAAAATGTCACTCGACTGCAAGTTTGTTATGCGCCGTCTGTAAAGTTAGGGCTTTCGTGTCCGCTCCAGATTTGACGTATTCACCGCAACTTGCTCAGAAGCGACTGGGACTGATAAGGACCGCTAAATTTGGGAATTAGTTGCATAACTTTTTTTTAGGTGGGGGTAGCAGCGGCTACGTTTCCCTTTTTGGAAAATTATTACCTGAAGCAGTTTTAGCCCAAACATAAAAGGCCCATCTTTGCAGACGAAGGGTTAATTGTTTGGATTTAAATAGATATACGCTTATATTATTCGGACGGCATCAAATTAAATCAATCTTTCACTTTTTTCTTTGTTTTTTGGTTTCGTACGGACACTGCTCTGTAGGCAGGCGGTCGAGTCAACGACCTCGATCGATACTGATTTACATAATACAATTTAAATTCTAAATTCTTTATTGATCATATATAAATTACATGAAATATTATTACATAGTTTTTGGTACCTATCTTACACTGCTTTACCCTGAATCAATGGTTATGTTCTGGCTGTATTTGTTATTGAATTATGAATTTCGCAGTTCATATTCTTGTATTTATGAAAAATATATTAAAAACCTAATTAGTTTTTTACACGAAATTTGGTGCTACTAAGGTACTACCAGCACGGATGCGGGAGAAGCCCCGGCAGGGACATATCATGTCACATGCGGCAAGACTCTCAGCGACAAGTCACACCTGAAGCATGTCACTTCTGCGGCATGTCACATCTGCGGCTGGTGTCATATGTGGCATGTCACAACTGTGGCATCTGTACCTAGCAACTTCTCTCCCAGGCGGCATTTCTCACAAAGAAATTTATATTTTTGCGGCATCTCTCACCGCACCCCTGTGAACGGTCACATGAATAATGTAAGGTTACTCTCCTACCCCTTTTCAACGTCGCTTGGGGGCGGGAAGGCAACTCTGTGAGTGATCATATAAATACTTTAAGGTCACACCCCATCCCTTTACCAACGTTTCGTGGGGCCGCGAATGCATCCCTATGTCTGGCCACAGAAATAATATTGGTCGAATCGCTTTCCACTGGTGAGAGAAGCCTCTAGGTAGAGATGCCGAAGTTGTGACATGCCTCAGATGAGACAAGCCGCAGCTGTGATTTTCCGCAGAGACTTGCCGCATATGACACGATATGGACCTAGCACCGGCTGCCTGACTGCACTACGATGGCCTCACTCGGCAGGCGGAGAATACCAGTAGTAGTGGGTAGTGCGAAGTCAGCCCACCTCTACTACTGAGGTTTGATGAATACGGTCATAGAGAAAAGTCGCAGACGTTATTTTTTAATAATTATAAGTCCGAAGGTTACATATGCATATTTATGGACGCCAATTGTTTTAAAGAAAAGGAAAATTATTTTATTGTTTGCGGGAGGCACTACCGAATTGAAATAAAATACATTCAATATTCTTAACCTTTTGGGCATGTATGTAGTAAATATAGCTGATAACGCATAACGAATCACAAAAGTCATTTTAGATCCTGTAAATTGTACATGTGAGTCTGCTCTATTATTATGCTTGCGAAGCGGAAAAATTAGATATGTGAAATACAAATATTGGCATATTTTAGAAGAAGTATTACAATAGATGTAAGGCGGGGAACACATAAGCAGCTGATAACGTCCCTCCTGCCACTTCAAGACTAAATAGCGTTTATGATTGCTCATAATTCGCAAACAAGCGCTATTTTTTATGTTATATGCTAGGATGAAAAAAACAAAGTTTAGTCTTGATTTACTCATTTTATTACTTAATTTTCGAAGAGTAAAGCATGCATTTTCAAAATACAGACAGAAGATTTTTTTTTGTTTGCGAAGAAATTTATCAGCTTTCATTTTTCTTATTTGAAATCTATCTCCAGATATATAGAAAATGAGCTAAAGTCGAAGTTCAATTTTAGTAATTAGGATTTATGCGTTACAAGAATTACACCGCGCCGCAGTTTTGAATGAAAGGCGCCACGGGAGGATGTGCCGTGGTTACTCATGAATGACAAGATAGTAGCATAGTGATTAGGCCCTATACCGCCACTGCTTAGATAGACAACTGCGTCATGCTCTGCTACATGGCGATAGGACCCTGACTGTTTAAATTCGAAGACACTTAATGTAAGTCACTATAAATTTATAAATTATAAATTTATAATTCATAAATTTCACTTGCTTTGTATTTCAAGCATAAACCTTTATCATTTCTTTAATTGCGATATCAACTGAGACTCCGGATTCTATAACCCAGCATAAAATTTGCCTGGGCGCTTCAGGCCGCTCAAGTTGACCCCTGATAGCTTGAAAACCAGTTTTCATGCATCTTTTTCTTTTGGCAAAAAAGTTGTATCTTTTACTGTTTCTGTGAAAAATCAAAAATTACTTAATTTTAAGGAAAAGAAAATTTACTAAATATTTTTACTTCAATTCGTTCCGAAAGACATAGTTGTTAACATATTCAGATAAAAATTATAGAACTTGTCCTTTGAATTGCTCTTAAGATAATGTGCACCTAAACATTCATTTCTTTTGTCAAATAAATAAGTTATACATTTTTTTGCCAAGGAGTATCAAAATAACGTTAGACAATTTTCAAGCGCTTCGTTTATCGAGGAAATTTTGAGTAAGCCAAAATTCCCAGTGAAAGAAATGTTTATCAGGATATAATGAAGTAATTTGAAATGCGCTTCCTAAATTGAATTATTCGTTTACAAAACAGGATCATTCCAATAGTATTAACCGAGCGCATGAGAGGTGATTACTTCGGAGTCCGGTTGCACCGCGCCATTTCTTTATATTGCACAGAACAATAAAATTTTTAAGTGCGCATTATCTCAAGAACAGTTTAAAGGAAAAATTCTCCAATCTTTATTTTAAAATATTAAGAACTTTATATTTCAGAGTGAGTTGAAGTGAAAATATTTAGCAAGTTTTCTTTTCTTAAAAAGTAAGTTTTTTTGGATTTGGTAAAATAATCACAACTGCTGAGTTAATTATAAATTTCAATCCTTTACAAAATGATCTACATTTTTTAGCAGTATATTCAATGCACTAATATTCATAATTCAGATATAAAGTATTTTAGTTTTAACTATATATTTATTATTATATGATATCTGGGGTTAATACTGCGAATCTTTGCAATTTTAGGACAACATACTTATTTTTCACTATTTTAAAAGTTTTTGATAGCTTGAATAATTCAATATTCCAATGTATTTTGCTTAAAATTTGGCGTGTCACTATTATGAGCGATATATCAGAATTCATTACTTTATGTGTTTATTTATTTCCTAAAGCCTAAATTTCCTTTTAGGGGCATGTAACACACGCAAATACCTATATTAACAATATCAGTTTTTCAGATCACTGCATTTTCTTTAAACTTAAGAACTTTTTTTGTACAAAAAATATCGGACTGAAACTTTAGAATGTCTATCAGAAGACCATAAACTTCGTTTACGTACTTTATTTAAGTAGGAAATTCGCTAAATATTATTTTTAAAAGAATTAAAACTGGAAAGGTTTTTTGACACATTTTCTTTGTACCTTGCAATTTTTTGAAAATCTCGTAGATATTTTAAATATGACTACCATTCTTAGGTTCACAACATTTCAAGGTTACAAAGAAGATATGTCAGAAAATGGTCCTAATTTTAATTTCTTTGAAAATAATTTTTAGCGAAATACCTACTTAAATGAAGCACATGAACGTAGTTAATGTTCTCCTGATACATTTTCCAAAGTTTCAGTCCGATATTTTTTTACACGAAAAATTCTCCAGGGCATGTGTGGTAAATCACCGTGTGGTAAATCGGGTGCAATTCCTCTCGGGGTTTTCTACGCAAAAATTACAAAATTTTAAAACTATATTTGGAGATGCTATAAAGCAGTATAACGGACATCCCAAAATGGTTTTTTTATGTATAATAATTAAAAAATGTATTCTGCTAAATAAAATTGTATCCACGTGCACTATTTTGAGGCTAGGCTAGGTTTTCCTAATAGGATAGGCATTTCTTTCTTTGAAGATAATAACTCTGAAAACCTTGGCCTTATATATTTTTTATGTAAGATAATTGTCGAGTTGTGTGGCGACCGCTTAGAATTAACACGGCATCCTCTAGTTTCTACCCAGAGACTGATTTTCTTCTTAAAAACGTTTCAAGGGCACACTGTGTTGCGGCAACAAAGCGCAACGAATAGAATCAACATTTCCCTTTGCTTTCATTCAAAATGCTATTTGTTTGATTTGCCATGATATCGTTTAGATTCAATGCGATTTCTATTCAAAGAAATCGCCGTGCTGTATTTACAGGATATTTTCCCCGTGAAGCAGTTTGGTTTTCAATGAATTAGGATGAATTCTCCATGAAAACTTTAATAGTTTAGATTTCAATCAAAAAAGTTTTAATTTTAATTGAAAAACAGTTGTATATTAAAAAAATTAATTTTGAAAAAAGTTTTTGAATTTTTAGCCAATAGGAGATTGATGAAATACAAATACCGTCAAGTTTGAGAAAAATTAAAGCAACCGAGATAAGATGCAGAACACGTAGTAGTATTGATCTTATGATTTATATCAGATTTACTACTGCAAAATTGTTTTAGGTAAAAAAAATGAAAAGTTAAATTCTAAAAAATCTAAGAGTAAAGCATGCATTTTCAAATTAAACCGAACCTAGAATATTTTATCTTACTTTGCTCAAAAATTGACATGATATAGAAAAAGGCGGTTTTTGCTTTTGCGACTCAAACATTGCATACAACCGAGATTTTTGTATAGCCGTACATCTTGAACTAATAAGACTGACTTTTTTTATTTACACAGAATTTCATACATATAAATTTGAACCAGTAAGAAATTGCTCAATTACTCTAATCAGTCAGAATTTTTGCTGACTTACAATGCAAACTCACTGATTCAGATAGTGAGAAATGGTTCACAATGGTTCACCTCATGGAGGACCTATTAATCCTATTGCATTCGTGCCATATTTAAAGTTCCAATATTCATAATGCAGTTATATAATATCTTTGTTTCAGCGGTATTTTTATCCAATTAATTTTTTATCATACCTATGATTATTCCTGCTGCAAATTATTGCTTTAAATATTTACCATTGTCAATAATTTGTTTCTAAAAATACTTGTAGCCAGATCAGGTACAAAAATCACTGGCTCAGCAATATTCTTTTTCTGGCTGTGTAGAAAACAATACTGTTAACTCATAATATAATATATGACTCATTTAACATTCTTAAATAACCTGTGTAGGGGAAAATCCAGGTTGACAAAACACAAATACTTTAAAAAAGTAAGCTCCCCTCTTTAAGCCAATTAACAAAGATCTGATCTATTTACAAGGACACATATGATAACGACTGATATATGAACTGAAATATTTAAAAAAATGACCATTTCTTGTTACAATTTCAAACCTATAAAACATGCGAGTCGTTGGCATCCTAAACGCCTTTGCGTTAGCTGTTCTTGTTGGTTCTGCTTCTACTGGTAAGTACAAAACACGAGTGTAAAAATATAATAGTATATATTATATATTATATAATATTATATAATATATAATACAATAGCTGAAAAACATGTTTCTAAAGCGACGCCTCCATTCCATATGCCGATCCACGTCGCGTTTGGCACAACATGTTTAGTCAGTCTACCGCGCCACATCGCGTTTTGTTGCTGCTGGTTCAAAATTGTGTACAGATCGTCATTCTGAACAGATTTAAAGTTTTTTTTAGAAATGCAGATAAATTTCTTTAAACTAAGGGGAAAATAATTTTTAAATTATTTCGTTTGTGTGATTATTTATTAAATTCAAAGTGTAACAAAAAAGGAAATTTCGCAGATTTAATTTTTTTCCTTACATACAACAAAATAAGAATACACTCGCTATGTATAATATTTAATTGAGATACATTTAGAGAGGGCAAGTCGTTCATTGAGACTGTGTATTGCGCCACGTGGAGATTGATCGCTACCTATCTCCAAGCCTTTTGCTAAGACAACGCATCATTTTTGTATTATACCTTAGTTTATCCTATAGATTACTCCCTGTTGAGGTCTAAATTGGCCTCGAAACATGTTGGTCCCAAAGTAGTATAAAAAGTACGGAGTGAGAGGCTGGTTTTTGGTACTCTTTCCCTTTTCCCCCTCTTTTTTCTTTTCTATTGATATTCATGTCTCTAATGAGCCGGAAAGTGAGATAGTTTGGAAATCTATTTTTTAATGATTCAATCTTTTTCATGTGCCCTTGTATAAAATTATTCTTCAAAAAATTGATTATTTTCCAATCTCAAAATGCAAAATAGTATTTCCTGTTTAAAATAATCCACCAATCGCTACTCTAATCAGATTTAAAGTTTCTTTTTAGAAATGATGTTTAATTTATAAGAATATTGGGAACGCGAATTTTCAAATTATTATTATTTTTTATATTTATTTATCTAATGTAAAGTGATTTCACATATTTAATTTTTTTCTATAAAAGCAAAAAGAAAAATAAATTTGGCACGTATCATATTTAACTACGACACATAAATGAGACATTAATAGATAACTTGATGTTAAAGTTACTTTTTATAAAGAATTGGAAAACAGTCAACTATATCATTTTCTGTAGGAACGATTTATTTTTAGCTAGCATTGACAAAAAAATTAAAGTTTGTCTCTCAAAACTCTTCATAATAAACAATTATTATTATTTTTAGCAAAATTTTAAACGTGTTATCGTTCAAAAATGGATTTTCTATTACACGCACTAAAAGAATGGATGTTTGAACACCTGATAATGTTTTTGGCTGTGGCTTAGTCCTAAAGAAAGTAGCCTGGTTGTATTTTTCATTATCTACCTTAAATGTTTGTGGGTAGGGGCTAAAAACTAAGCTTGCTGATAAGGGGGATGGGTTTACATGCCAAAATTACGTTAAAAACTTAGAGCATTTAGAACTTATACCGAATAAGAAAATTTAACTATATTTTTGTGCAAAAATTAATTTTGTTTATTGAAAAGGCTACTATTATATTTTTAGTTCAAAATTGATCTCGCTACGTTAAAAGTTGTATTATTAGGTCAAAAAATTGAATTATTTTCTTGAAAATGAAACTTTGTTCTCAAAAAGTCATTCTTTTCAAAAATTCAACTACTGTATTAAAAATTCCTTTTGTTAGTTAAAGGTTCAACTCTGGTTGAAAATTTAACTATTTGTTAAACAGTCATCTTTTTTACCAAATATTTTGCTACTTTATTGAAAAATTTTCTTTCTCAGTTGATCAAATAAAATTTGTGTTGAGAATTTGTCTTTCTTTAAAGAAATGTAATCTTCCTGCTAAAAAATTATCTTTTTCGTTTGAAAATGCAATTGCTTTATTTTGTCTTCATTTTTTTAAAGCGTTTCGCCAAAAAATAATTCATAATAAATTTGTAGATCTTTTTTACGAACAACTTTTGTAACATTATTTTTTCCGTAGCTTTTTTATTTTTTCCAATAATGCAAATTTTCATTTTTAATGTGTTTTTTTACGAATAAAAAAAACTGTTTATCCTATTTAAAGATGATAAAACAATACAATACGTTTTTATTTGTTTTTACCTTTGTACATACAATAACATACAACACAAAATGCAATACTTAACTCTTTTTTGATTAAGCAACTTTTGTCTACACTGTAAAAAATCCGTTGTCACCTTACATTCTGCTTGTAACTACTTTTCGTTATAAATCACTACAATTTTACGACTTTCTTGTAAATTTCTGTTGATTTATAAAGAAATTTTACATATTTTCAGGAATAATACAAGAAAAGTGTAAGATTCCGCTAGGAATTATTGGACATAAAGATAGCAATGATTGCTATGCGAAATTTACACTCAAATTTTATTGAAAGAAAAGTGTAAAATCACAATCCTCTGGTAAAATTGCAATAACCTGGTAATTTAGTTTCAGCAGGGCGTGTAAAAATCCCACGATCGTGTAAAAGTGTACACAGAGTGTAATTTCATCGTTGAACGTTTGATGGCACATATTATGCATTAATTTATCACAATATTTAAACCGTCTAAACGAAACAAGGAAGCGTCCGTTACGTCCGTATAACCTATAAACAGTGATTAATATTATGCGATGTGTTTGTAATGCAGCTGTAAGAAATAAGGTTATTACTGATTATACTTTATTATTAGAAAAAAAATAAAAATACAATTATGCGCGAAGTGTCAATTCATAGAAAGAAATACAAATAAAACATGGCAGAACAGCACAAGTATACTTGTTTGGGTACATTGAACCTTACTCTTAGTGCTAAGCCCTTTGCAACAGAATCAATTATACAATCATTTATAACGGGTAGAACAGAAGTTTTTGCACAAAGTTATCAGAGCTTTGTTTCCGAAATTATTACTAACATATTACTTTCGTAAGATGTGAAATCTTCTATTATAAATACATTTCAAAATAGTTTTCATTGCATACAGTGAGATCATAATACTAATAACAGTTTATTAAGAAACACTTATGGTTAAAAACAATACTTTCGTATTAAACTCGATTATGTAGAACCACAAGAAATATCTTTTCTAGTTTTTGGGAAATTAGGTGAATACCACTATCACTATATCCCGATTTTGGAGACATTAAAGCCATTATTTTCGATCGACGAAATTATATATTAATGCGAATATTTAGAATGTTCTGCTGAGTACAATGGGTTTTTTGATTATACACATGGGAATATATACAAAAACAATGATTTTTATGTTAAAAACTTGAATAGAACAAAAATTTTATTATATCAAGATGCTTTCGAAATTTGTAACCCAATTGCATCATCTAAAGGGAAATTCAAAGTTATAGCGGTTTATATGATTCTAGAAAACTTACCACCTCACTTAAGGTCCAAACTTAATAATGCGCAGCTTGTCTTGTTATGTGTCGAAAAATATATAACACGGTTTAGTTAGGATGTTGTATTGGTGAGATTACTAGATTATTTGAAGATTTTAGAAAATTATGGAATTAAACTCTCATTCACAGGTCGAGCTGAAACATTTAGAGAAACTGTTGTATTCATGTTAGGAGACAACCGGGCTAGCCACCAAATTGGTAGACTCACAGAAAATTTTAGTATAATATTTTATTTTTTTCAGTTTATGTAAAACCAAACAAATAGTCAAACAACTATTCGGAAAAAATAAGAACTATAAAGAGCTACAATAAATGTGCTCATATCGCGATGCAAATAATAAAGATGGTTGAGGAGATTAAAAAAAACTCACCGCTGAATATGATAGAGCACAATCATGTAGCTAATCTCGGATTACCACCTTGCATTTCACACGACTGGTTTGAGGGATTCATTTAAAGGGATGCAATGTATGCAATAAAATATTTTGTATGAAATGAATGGTTCCGTTATGGTTTACATAACTACCGAATTTAAAACTTAAGGCTCTCTACTGACAATTCCTCGACTAATTGCATTCCAACTATTAGAGAAACCTACACAAAGTTATGCGGAACGTCAAGTCAAATAGGGAGATTGATTCATATCTTGCCAGTAGATATTGCAGATGTTGTGAGGATGTTGCTTCAGAACAAGATAGAAGAATATTTATATTTCAGAATAGCATGCTTTCCTCAAAATTGCACCACCTGCTGACACTTCTTTTAAAACGTACACACAAAGCTATGAAAAACGTTGTGAAACATTGTCAACATCGTTCAAAATTACAAAATGCAAGTAGTGGCTCCTGATCTTTCGGAATATGATCCTGAAAATTTTAATGAGAAGATAAACTCCCTTCTAAAAGAACATTTTTTAGCAGAAATTTTAGAACATATATATATATATATATATATATATATATATTTTCAAAAAAGCTAGTTTTGTTGGTATTGATTATGCTCACAATATGTCAGGTTGTGTAGGAAAAAGCGAAAATAGTAATTTTTTAGTACGTCGAATTGAACTCATATTGATAAATGCTGAGTGAACAAATCTATTTTCCTTAGGCCAAACATGTGAGATAATAGAATTTTGCGAATTAGGGGTTAATGAAAAATTAGAAACAAATGAAAGTTTGCAAAGCACTTTCAAAATCTTTCCACATTCATCTTTATTGTGTCCTGATTCCTTTCTTGAATTTAAAATATTATAACAGTGTTTTGAATTAGCAATGAATCACTTCTTTAAGAACGAGGAATCCAAACTCAATTGGGAATAAAAGAATTT
>JAAAKG020134849.1:0-13714 GCA_010014905.2 Druon quercuslanigerum
AAATTCCTAACAAAAAAAGTTGATTTTCAACCAGAAAAATGAATTTTCTACAAATATGCTGCATTTTCAACCCAAAAAGGGATTACAATTCTGTGAAGAGATGAATATTTGAACCAAAAAGAATAATTTTCAACAAAAGTGTTCAATTTACAGATAGGAAAGATTTTTCAATCAAAGTGAGAAAATTGTTTAATGTTCAAACCAAAAACATTATCTTTGTACAAAAAAGTTAATTTTCTACAAAAAATTTATTTTTTAACCGAACAGTTAAAATCTTAAACAAATTGTGTAATTTTAGAAGGTAAAAAGAATTTATTAAAAAAAGTTGAGTTTTCAACCTCCAAATATGAATTTTCAACAAAAAAATTAATTTTCAAACAAATTGTTGAATTTCCTACCAAAATGTTTGAATTTTTAGCCTAAATATATCAGTTTTTAACAAAAAAGTTCATTATCAACAAAATAGGTGAAATGCCTACAATAAAGTTGTATTTTAAACCCAAAACCAGATGAAATTTCTGCGAAAAAGATGAATTTTTAAACCGAAAATACGAATTTTCAACTAAGAAAGATTTTTCAGTCAAGAAGTAAAAAATTTAACTGAATTGAGAATTTTCTAAGCCAAAAAGATAATTTTTCTACAAAAAAATTGAGTTTTTAAACCGAAAATATGAATTTTCAAAAAAAAAGTTAATTGTCAATCAAATAGTTGAACTTTCTACCATATTATTGAGTTTTCAAGAACACAGTTCAATTTTTAACTTGTAATTTTTAAAGTTTAAATTTTTACCAAAAGATATGAGTTTTTAAACCAAAAAATTCCATTTTTTAACAAAATATTTAAATTTTCACCAAAAAGTTAATTTTTAATGGAATGCTTTGATTTTATAGCAGCCTATTAAAATTTCAAGCCCAAAAATACGAATTTTCGACGAAAAACTATATAGGGAAAATTAAAAAAAAAATTTCCACAGCTTTAAAAGTAAACAACTTGAAATTGAAAATTTTGTAATCAGAAGCCATCAAATTAAAAAATATCAGACAACATTTAAAAAAAAAATGGACAAATTCATTAGAAAAGAGTTGAAAACTTTTTTACGCTCAAAGCCAATAAAAGTGCAATTATTTTAGATAAATTTATATCGGTGAAAATTCGAAATATTCAAATTATTAACTATGCTTTTCAGAATTCAAAAATTCCCATTTATATTTAAATTTTAAAATTGACACTTCTTACTTCGTAGTCTAACATCTTATGAGTCACGTTCGACGTATGTTTTCCATTCTTATAAGTACATATGTTCTAAAATTTTCTAAGCATAATTTTGTCGCGTGTTTGATTACATATAGGTAGAGATGTGTGCACAATATATGTTGATCTATTTTTATTCTCATTTATAAGATTAAGTAAACTTTACTCTCTTCTGCTGATGTACCTGTTTCTCAGGTACCTGTTAAACCCACATGACAACACACCAATTTAGCATTCATGTCATTATTCTCAAAAGCCTTGCAGCTTATCATTATTGATCCACTTGTATTCTGTTAGCTACTTTTTACCACTTTCATGAACGATCAAACCACATCAACTTCAACGATCGATTATTTTGTATTTTGTATTGCACCAGCAGAAATGCACCGCTCTTTTTTTTTAATAATTATACAAGATTTGAGGAGATTAATTTTTTTTAAAGATTTTTGTGAAATTTTTTAATGGAATATGTTTTGTTTTAAGAGAATAATTTTAAGTTTTGAAGATTTGAAAATTTGAGGAGAAAGAATATAGAAGGTGGAAAAATTGTAAATAATTGTTTTGTAATGAATTCTAAAAGAAAATTGAAGAAAGATCACAAAATACATACATGATAAATAATAAATACATAATTTTAGAAAAATTAAGGAACATAATTCTTTTTCAACTTTTTTGCACAATTTTTTTCAAGTTTATGTTGGTTTAAAAAGTGTATTTTCAAATTTAAGTAGTTTTAAGAGATATTCAGAAATTTCGAAATGATTCAAAAATAATTAAAACTTGTAAAGATTTTTTAAGAATTTTTCAAGGTTTCACGAAAATGAAAATTTTTTAATCATCCTAGGGATAATTAAAATTATTTTTTTTATTTCGAAAAATTAATTTTAGGAGATTATTTATAAACGTTTCAAAACATTATAAAATTCCGAAAGATTTCAAAAATTGACAAAGAAGTGTCTGAAATATTTTAAATGCAATTTTTTTTACGTTTGCAGAATTTAAAAGAAATCAGGAAAAATTTGGATAATTTTTAAAGTTTAGAAAGTTAGAAATTCTGAAAAGATACAAAAAAAGAATTTTCCTAATATTCGTATGAGAATGATTTTTCATTTGAACAATGAACTTTGAAAGAAAATTAAAAAAGGTATTTAAACATTTCAAAGGATTTCCAAAAATTTCGAAAAAGACGGTAGAAGGTTTTAAAGCAAAATGTTTCAATTCGGTAAGATTAAAACATTTGAAAAAATTTGAAAAGTCGAGTAAATTAGAGAAATTTGTAGCAGAATTAAAGTCAATCAAAAAGAATATTAAACTTTAGAAGATTTTTAGAAATGTAGATTCCTACAGATTTCAAGAATAGACTTTAGGAGCTTTAAAAGAATTTCGAAAGGTTTCAAGAGTTAAAATAAATTTTTTTTAAATGCTTGCGAAAATTTAGAAGATTAAAGCAATTTTTTACATTTTTAATAATTTTTCAAAATTTTAAGATCAATTCGAGTTAGTTACAAATATTTGCAGGAATTTAGGACTGTTTAAATAGATTAGAAATATTCAAAAACCTGGAAACATTTCCGACAATGTATCAAATATTTCTTGATTTTTCCCAAACTACTAAAAGTCCTATTCGACTATTTTTAAACGATGTTTCGGACTTCTTATAGTCTGGGAAAAAAATAAAGAAATATTTGATAAATTTTTGAAAATATTTCCAATTTTTCGAATATTTCTGATCTATTTAAAACGTCTTAAACTCCTGACAATGTTTTTAACTAACTCGAATTTTTGTCAAGATTAAAGATTCAACGCAATTGAAACTGTATTCTTTCTAATTAAATATGTGTAATATCAAATCGAATAATTTAAAATTGAAAACTTTTGAGTTAGAATAATTTTGAATTCAAAGTTGTTACGATTTGACATTTTGAAATTAAAAACTAAATTGACTGTTTCAAAGTCAAAGCTTATAAAATTTTAGAATTCTAAATGGTTTTTACGTAAAAAAAATTACAATCTAACACTAAAATTAATTAGAGAATTGTTTTTAAAGATCAAAAAAAGAATTCAAATGAAAATAGATCAAAATTAAACGGTTTAAAATTTATACCTCAGTAATTATATTATTTCTTAAATTTTAAATATTAAAAATTTTTAAGTTCTAAATTTTTTTCAATTTTGTGAAGTATAATTAACAGTTCGAAAATTTTACTTTTTAATTATTGAAAGTAATTTAAAATAATTGAAAATTTAAAAGGTATGATTATAAAAAAATGTTAATATCATAATTCTTGTTAACAAAAACTTTTTTTCAATTTAAAATAAAGTTCCGATTCGTTTATTTATTAATAATTTTAATAATTCAATTTTAAAGGTTTATAATTAACTATTTTTCTAGTCTCAGCTGCGAAAATGGCGCTGAAGTTATTATTTTTATTTTAGAAAAGTTTGATCAATTTGCATGTTATATTATATTTTTATGTAATCATAATTTAACATTCTAGAATTTCCAAAGCTTTAATCTTAAATCATTCAATTTATTTTTGAATTTGAATTTTTCATATTTTGATCGCTTCAAATTGAAAATTACTTCAATTCAAAAGTTTTGCATTTTTATTTATTTTATTTTGAACGCTTTTAATTGAAAATAATACAATTTCAATTTCGCTGAATTTAAAACTCGAATTTCAAAACTATAATCTTTAAATATTCAATTTTTAACCTATTTATATTGTCCTATTTTTGAAATTTAAATCTAAAATCACACAATTTCGAGATCCTTATTTCAAAATAATTTCTTTTAATGTTAAGGTTTTAGGATTTGAAATAATACAATTTCAACTCCTTTTTATTTTTTAGTGCTTCTTATTACAAATTTTTCAATTTCAAACACTTTTAATTTCAATGTATTCAATCTTAAATTCTTTTGTTTAGAAATGATACAAGTAGTCCATTCGAAATATTGTCCTTTTTTAACATTTTACCTAATCTGAAATTGTTTGATTTAAACTTTTTCAATTTAAAATCGTTTAATATAATTTATTTTAATTTCAAATGCTTTTAATTGAAAATTATTTATTATTGTTTCAAAATTTGTTTAATCCTGATACTTAAAAATTTGAATAACAGATTTATAAATTTTTTCTATTTTTATTGTTATTTTTATCATATAATTTATTTTGTGTGAATTTTATCACATGCACAGGAAAATTGAAAAATATTTGAATGTTATCATGAAATGCGATGCCTGAAAATTATTTATATATACTTTTTTAATTGCGGCACCTGAGTAATCTTTCTGTTCATTCAAATATATGTTTTGCCATTCACAGACAACAAGTGTGAAGGAAAAGATAAGATTTGCGACTTTTTGTCAGAATAGCAACCTAACTACGTAAAAAATCAACTTCTTTCTTTGTCACATTTTTTTATCTAGCGATATTATTATCTCAGTTCTGATTCTGTTATCACTTTTAAAACATATTTCATTTCTTGTCGAGTCAACTCTTGCAGTTTTTTACAAATAGATGAAATTCAAAATAAAATGGAATATAATGCCGCTAAAAAAATTTACTGGTACACAAAATAAGATTTCTGGGAAAATTTTTAATGATTTAGGTTTTATCTTTCAAGATTTCCAAAATTGTCTAAAAAGAACATGGAAGATTTTAAAGTAATTTTTTTTTAATTTTAGGAAAATTGCAAATCATTTAAAAAATATTAAGAGGTTTTTAACTAATTTCAACAATAATTCAAAATTCAAAAATATTTCCAAAAAACTTGAAGCAAAATGTAGATTTTTGCAGATTTGTTTGAAAGGTTTCAAACAAATAAAAAAATGTTCTTAAGATTTTTGGGATCATTTTAAGTGATTTTTTATTTTAAAAAATTAATTTCATGAGACTTTTTGAAAAGATTTGAAAATATTACAAAAGAGTTCCAAACTTCACCAAAATTAATCCGGAAGATTTTTTTATTTTTACTAAACCTCATAAAATCCTAAAATTGGTTTAAACTGGCTCAAACTTGTTCTAATACTTTGTTTAAAAATTTTCTAGATTCTTTTTCGGCATGGCTGACGTCTTCAAAAATCTTTTTGAATTTTCTCGAGAAACCTGAGAAAACGTTATTCTTTTTAAATTATAATTAGTAAAAATTCCCTTATTTTCTTGAAGATTTATAATTTTTGTTCAAATTTCATCTCTATTTAGAAATTTAACTAATTAATGAAAATTCGTATTTTTAACAGAAAATTAATCTAATCTAATTAATCTACCATTTGTTTTTTTATCTAAAATTAATTTTCTTGGCAAGTAACTCCTTTATTTGGTTGAAAATTAAATTTTTGTGAAATTTAAGTTTTTTGTTGAAAATTCATATTTTCGTGTTAAAAAATATTAATTTTTAATATTTTAATTTTTTTTTTTTGAATAATCCAAGTTGTCTTTTTTCTGCAAAAATTCGTCATTTTAGCTGAAAATTCGTTTTTTTTTGTTGGATTTTCTTTTGTTTTCTTATGCAAATTGAAATTTTGCATTTTTGTTTGGAGATTTATCTTATTTAGTTGAAAACTCTTGTATTTTGTTGAAAATTTAACTGTCTTGTAAAAAATTTAATTTTCGACATGAAAATTTAACTGTTTGGTTAAAAGTCCAATTGGTTTTGGTTGGAATTTAATCTTTTTTTGCGTAAAAATTCGACCATAGGGTTGAAAAGTCAATAATTCGGTTACCAATTTTGTTGAGAATTCATCTTTTTTGTTTGAAAAATCGACTTTTAAGTCGAAGATAAACTTTTTTTTTTTAATTTTGATGTGACATCTGACATTATTTAAAATTTTATAAAAATTATATTTATAGAATTAAAAAAAAATAAGCATACAAACCAAAAAACTTAGTAGTTATTTCAAATTTTCATTTTGTATTAAAAAGTCCAGTTTTGAATTTTTCTCATTTATGATGAAAAATGCAACTGTCTGGTTGAAAATGAACTTCTTCGTCGAAAATTCATATTTTTGAGCTTAAAAGTTCAACAATTTTGATGATTTTTTCTTTATTGACTACCAAATCTTTATTCATAGAAATTTTGTCTTTTTAGTTGGAAAATTCATCTCTTCTATTAAAAATTTAACTTTTCCATTTTTGAAAACATATATTTCTTGATTAAAAGTTCGTCTTGTTGGTTTCAAAATTGTATTTTCGGATTGAACATTCAACTATTTTTGTTTGAAATTTAATTTATTAATTTGAGCCTTTGGTTAAAAGTTTCTCTTTGTAGTTTGAAAATGTTTAGTTTAATTACAAATTTATTAGAGAATTCATTTGTTTGTTTTGTTTTAAAGTTCAACTTTTAAGTTGAAGACTATCTTTTATGTTGAAATCTTGATTTGACATTTATAAAATGTTCAAAAATCTTATGAAATTTTCTCAAGAATTTTAGAAAGACTAAATTTATATAACTTTAAAAGTAATTCAACGAATAAACCTAAAAAAATAGACTGTTATGCCGTATTTATTTTATAATAAAAATAATCTGTTTGACGATGCCAGTAATTGAAAGAAAGTGTATCTCTCGTTGCTCTTAAATTAAAATGTCTTTTATGTATTCAAATAAAAATTAGTTTCGAATTAAATATGATTTTTTTTAGAGTGGTCCCCAGTTACGAAGATGATCTTTCTGTGGTGCTTCTTTAGTATTCAGAAATGTGCTTGATGAGGTCCAGGTCCAAGAAGATAACGCGCAACGATAAAGTAATGGATTTTGCAAAATTGAAATTTACATCAGAAGATTCGGCGCAACGAAGAAAAACAACAACACTGGAATTTTCAAGAGAATCTGTGCCTGTGATCGCCGGCAAATCCTATCTTTACATTGGTTGATATGGCTGATAACGTGATAACACTGTGTGCTTTTTAAATGTAATTTCGTTCTTCAGGCGGTCTCTGCCAGCAATGCAAGTCAAGTGATTTGAGTACAACGAATGGATATCGCAGGATATCCAGAAAAAAAAAATGTATAAGAAGATGATGATGTTCTAAAATCTGAGGAAAGTGAGTTAAGACAAAAGTAGGAAGGTGATGCGAATACGTACAAAAGAATCTTGGTCAAGGATAATAAATGCGTGGCAGCGCACTTTCGATAAGCTTGAAAGAACAAGAAGTCTTCAAAGCGCCTTTATTTTTAAGATGGATTCAGCTGCTGTTACTGTACCACTTCGTCCTCCGACAAAGAAAATGAAGAAACGGAAAGAGCTCGATGCCCTCGCACCCCCTCACGCTGTTTCCCGACGAAGTAATGGGAAACGCAGCTCTCAGGTAGTGTTCTTAAGAGTTTAAGTGCTTCGAGATATTAATGAGCATTTATAGGAATTTTTAATTAGGATTTAGAAAATCGTAATTTCTATTTTTACCAACAAAAATTACATTATTTAAATTTCGCGGTAAAATGTAACGCTTGAAATGCGAAAGGGCGCTTAATTTATTGGTAACAATAATTTGTTTTGAAATGTTTCAATGTAATAGTAAAAATTTCTTCAGTTTCCTGGGAATATTTACAGTGATTCAATAGTTATAAAAATTAATTTGAAGAGAATGTTTGGAAACATTTTAAAACCTTATAAAAGATTTACAACATTGTCAAAAATGAATCCGAAAGATTTTTAAACAATTTTAGGAATAAGTTGAGACTCTAGTCAGTTTAAAATATGTTTAGGAGATTTTGAGAGCATACACATAATTTTTAAACTGTAAAAGATTTTCATGAATTTATAATATATTTTTATATTTTTTCCGGGTGGGAAATAATCCTGAGTATCTTTTTAAGTGACTTGAATTATTCCTTAAATCTTGTCAAATCCTGTTTACTATAAAAAAAATGTCTTGAAAACTGTCTAGATACTTTCTCGGCATATCTGATGAAATCTTCAAAAATATTTTTGAATTTTGTCGAGGAACCTAGGAAATTATATTTATATAATCTTAAAGTAAATTTATCAATTTAAAAAAAATTAATCTACTTGATTCGAAAATTCATCTCTTTCAGTAGAAATTTGCATCCTCTTTTATTAAGATTGCAAATATTTTGTTTAAAATTACATTTTTTGGCTAGGGATTCAACTAATTCATTGAAAATTCGTCTTTTTGAATGAATTCAACTCTTTGACCTAATTTTTCTAATATTTTTTATATTAGTTATCTACTATTATATTTTTCTTTGAGAATTTATTTTTGTTTGAAAATTCAACTACACATTTTAAACACTTTTTAGTTGCGTTTTCAAATCACAAAGATAAATTTTTACTAAAATTATGAATCTTCTACCAAAAATATGACTTCTCAACAAAATCATTCAATTTTAGACCCAAAAGATGAAATTTCTACCAAAAAAGATAGTTCCCAGCAAAATTAATTAATTTTTAACTAAAAATATAAGTTTCTAAGTAAAAATGGAATGGTTACATCCTTAGATAAAATGAATTTTTGGCCAAATAGTGACATTTTTAATCCAAACGATGAATTTTCTATAATAAAAAAACGAATTTTAACTAAATTTTTTTGTTAACCAAAGAAATGAATTACTAAAAAAAATAGAATAGTTAAACTTTCTACAAAACAGTGCATTTTTTAATGAACAAGATTACACTTCTTTTAAATAAAGTTAATTTTCCACAAAAAATGAAATAGTTCAAGTGCATTTTCAGCTAATATGGCAAATCTTCAAATAAAAAAATTAATTTTTAACCAAATACATCAATTTTCAACAAACAATTAATTTTCTGCAAAAAATAAAATACCTGAATTTTCAGTTTATAAACTAAATTTTCAACCGAAGAAGAAACGATTTTTGAATAAAATAGTTAAATTTTCTACCACAGAAATTAATTTTTAACCAAAAAGATGAAGTTTCAACTAATGAAAGTAATCTTCTACCCAAAAAGACGTATTTTTAACATTCAGTTAAATTTTTACCTGGAACAGATAAATTTTCAACTAAAAATAGAATAATTAATTTTTTATTAAAAATCTTAAATTTCAAAAAATCAAAGTAAACTTTCAACGAAATAGTATAACTTTCAACCAAAAAGATTAAATTTTTATAAAAGAAGATAAATTTTTAACAAAAAATTGGAACAGTTACATTTTCATTTTAAAGAAATTACTTCTAAATAAGATAAAACTAATTTTTAACCAATAGGATAAATTTTCTACCGAAATAGACGAATTTTTAGCAAAGTACATGAATTTTCAAACAAAAAGAGGAGTTAGTCACCAAGAAGCTTAAATATTCTTAATATTTTAGTTTTATACCAAAAAATAGTTAAATTCAACCAAAAAATATTAGTTTTTAACAAAATCGTGGGAATCCTCAACCAAAAGAGATTAATTTTTACCCAAATAGTTGTGATTTTTAAGCATAATAATAAAATGAACTTTTACTTTAGTGATAGAAAAGTTTTTACATTTATTGATGTAGCAAATAATTCTTGAGATAATATCGTGAGATTGTTTTGTTTAATGGAGAGTTTCAAAGGCTGGGCGAGTAAACAATTAAAGAAGTAATAAATATTGTAGAGATAGGATTATATAAATCATAATTTATATTTGAATCAGGAAAAACCTAAAAATCTGTAAACCACATTCATAAATTTGAAACTTTTAATTATTAATTTTAAGTTCTTAATTCTGTTTATGAAATATTTTATGTTAAAAATGTTAGGGGTAAAGATTCTGGTCTTTTAATAATAATAGGTAGGAGCAATTAAAAATTAGTCAAAGAAAAGTTAGGTGATTTTAAAAATGAAGTTTCACGACCAACCTGGTATACTATTTTTGATAGTAATTTTTATTTGCCCTATTTCTATTTATAATTCTGTTTTGCAGTTGCTTCCTTCTGACTATTATATTTTTAGTTTAAATGTTATTATTTCGTTGAAAATTTAACAATTTGGTTAAAAAGTCATCCTTTTTGTATGAGAATTCAACTTTATTGTTGAAATTTCATATTTTGATTTTGAAAATTTAACTGCAATCATTCTTTGTTCAAATATCGTCTATTTTTTATAAGTAAATTTTTGCGTGTGTGAAAAGTGGCTTTTTTGGATAAAAATGCCAGTATTTGTTTCAAAATTAATATTTTTTAGTTGAGAAATCAACTATTTTGTTGAAAATTCATCTTTTTGACTTGAATTTAACTATTTTTTTTTTAAATTTAAATAATTTTCATTTGAAATGTCTACTATTACATTATTCGTTGAAAATGCGTCCCTTTGATTAAAAATTTGTTTCTTTTTTGGATGAAAAATATTTTTTTGAACTGAAAATTTTTCCTTTGGGACTGAAAATAAACAAATTAAATTATAACTCAATTTGTTTTGTTTAAAGTTTAGTCTTTTTTTTTAATTTGACCATTTCATTTCAAATTTATCTTCGTATTTTAAAATTCAATAATCAAGTTGAAATTAAAACTGTACTGCTTAAAATTGAAACATTTTGTTGAACATTAATTTTCTTTAGTTCAAAATTTTAAAGTTTTTCTTGAAAATTTGTCCTTTTCTATCTGACACACTGTTTTAAAAAAAGGAACCTACTTTCGAAAAATTGCTGACAGCAGCATCCGTTCTCACGCTAGTTGTGAGCGGATTTAAGAGTATATATGTAAATGTACAAACGTTTAAAGTCACATTTCATGACACTTTTGAATCAGAAATTAAAAAAAGTGTGATAATTATTCTTTCAGCGAAATTTTATTTTTGCAGCACCGAGATAAGTACGAAAATCCTAAACAATAAAATAAATAATTATATAAAATCTGACTTTCTAGGCATCTTATTTTATAAAGTTTTAAATCATAAAATTCAAAAATAGGCTTATCTAATTAAAAAATTATTTGTGAATTGATTATCTAACTGCTGCCACAAAATATATTCACAATTAAACTAACCTTTGACAGATCTATTTAAATTACAAAACAAAATAGATTTATTTTAAATTAAACAGTAAGATTTGTACCAAAAATTTTTAGCAAAAGAGACGAATTCTCGAACAAAAATGACCAATTTAAAAAAACATAGATGAATTTTTAAAACCATTTTTTTAGTCAAGAAAGAAAAAAAAATGTTCAAAAAAATTATTATTTGATGAGAAAATTAATTCTTTTTTTAGGTTAATTTTTTTATTTTTTCTAAAGGTTATATAAATGTAATTTTTCTAAGATTCTTGAGAAATCTCAAAAAGATTGAGGGAGGTTTCAAATATGTCGAAAAATTATTTTAAAAATTTGTTTTCTTTAAACCATTCAAAATTCTTTAAAACCTTCGAATATTTTGTCGAAATATTCAAAAATTTGCATTTTGTTTTCAATGTTTTGAAATCTTCTCCGAATTTAATTTATATTAAGATATTTAAAAATTTTCTAAACCTTATTAATTTTCCCAGAAACCTTAAAAAAATTCTTTTGATATCTGAGAGCCTTCCAAAATCCTTAAAAATCTTCAAATTTTTACTTTGAAATCTTCAAAAACCTACATTTGAAAACAAGAATTATAAATCTTTTTAGGTTAAAATGTTTTTAAATTTTTTTTCAAACTTATTAATATCCTTTAAACCAGCTCTAATTTTTTCTAAATTTTTATTTTCAAAATTTTGCTTTAATTTAGAAATTTTACGAAATCTTTTGTAATCTTTTACATCTTTATCAATTTTTTCTTTAAATACATTTTACAAACTAAAAGATCATTGGACATTTTCCTAGGAATCTCAATAAAAATTGAGCATCTCTTGAAACCTTTCAAATTCTTAAAAAGTTTTAAAAATATTTGAATTATCAAATTAGAAATTTTGGGTTTTTATTTTTAAGATTTTTATAGAGTGGGAAAGGACGTTTTTTCTTTGGTAAGTTCCATTTTTTTCAGCATTTTCATTGAATTGAAGGGGAAACTTTTTATGCTCATTTTTCCTGAATTGGAAGAGGGTAATTTTTTATTTCTAACAGTTTTAATTAAGTTCAAATGAAGGGACCTTTTTGGTTTTTTAAAAGATTTTTTCCTTTTTTAATTTTGATTATGAATGGTTTTTCTGACTTGGTGAAGACTCATGTTTTCTTTTTGGCATTTTTATTCAAATACTTTTGAACAAAAAATATTTGAACTGTTCAGTTTATAAAAGTTAAAAAAAATTATTTTTTATTTTAACGAGATTTAATTTAAATATTTTCAATTATTGTAAATAGCTTCCTTTTTTTATGTGTACATTATTGAGCTTTTACACACAAAATTTGTGAATGAAAAGTGTGTTAATCTTCAATTTTAAAAGTTAAAAATGTTTTAAAGTTACATTTTAAGTTCTATAATTTACAGTTGAGTTTTGATTACTTCAAAAGAAAAAACATTTCAGGTTTAACAGTTAGTGTTTTTAAAATTTTAAATGTCGGGGAACATTTTTTTCAATTCAAAAAAAAAAACAGGAAATGAACAGAATTTTTTTGTATTACTGATATGAACTTCAGCCTGCCTGATTTTTATTTTGAAATAAAGTCGACTTATTGCATAACTTTGTGCAGGAATTATTGTCAGACAGCAGTGACGAGTGTTCCGAATTTTGGAACGTTTCGACACGTGGCCCTCGAAAATCCAGACAGCGAAGCAGCCAATGTCCTGGTCTCTTGAGAGCTTGTAGTGCATTTTTGGCTTGTGCGGCAGTCCTCGCCACAGCCAGTTTAATCTGGCTTTTTATTGATGTTCGTCAGCAACTTTCGACCCTAAGGGGTGAACTAGACCAAGGTATAAAATTCGAAAAAATTCAGAAAACCTTGGTACTATATTGCTATTTTTAATTGGTTCCTTAGAATCAATAAACAAAATGTTTACCCTCTACTTAAGCCTTTTTCAGCTTTCTGATAAAAAAATTCTACTCAACAATTGGAGAATCGGACGAAAAGGGAAAGAAATACAAAATTTAGATACAATAATTATATAATAATTCGTACACAAGTTTTTCATTGTACTGCTGAAATGATTAACATTACTCAAAATAAAGATACCATGCAAACATCTGTGAAATTGTTTTTAATTGTGTAATTTTTCATTTTTCTCGAGAGTGAATTCAGAGTTGAATAGGACTAATTTAAAATTATTTTTTCAGTGATAGCAGGAAGTGAAGGACTTCCTGATGCTATACAAAAATGTGATTCTACATCTAAGCAACTTCAGAAAAATCAAAGTAACATTGTTACTCAACTCTCCAATTTCAAGACCCAACTTGATAATTTTACAGAACAGGTAATTTGAAATTCGAATCGTAATTTTGTCTATTTTTAGTCAATGGCATGCATTTAAAATTTTTTTAATAAAATCGATGCTTCCAAATCATTATCGTTTTTGTAAGAAATTTGTATTTTTAATTATTAATTTCAGATGTTAATTTTGTTTGTCTACTGGTCTATATCAATATTATTAAAATATTGATAAATCTT
>JAAAKG020134851.1:0-13713 GCA_010014905.2 Druon quercuslanigerum
CTCCGGGTCATAAAGCACCGCTCATCGTCTATCGGATACCTGCCCATGGTTGGTCTTGTCACCTCTCTTTCTCTGCTTCCGGCTTGTTCTGGCTCTAGTAGAGTTGGTGCTTCTCTTGCATAGCCCTTTTTTGTAGTACTTCGGCATGGTTTCGCAGACGTTGACGCAAAAAGTGCGATAGCTCTGGGTGTTTCTCGCAACAGAGAGTATGCAGTCGTGCCATGTAATTCTCTTGTTTAGGGGTTACACTCGCTTCTTAGCATTCTAGCAAGTCGTGATTTTGTCGCTCCGTCCACCTTAAAGCCCCAAGATTTCGTCGGGCCACCGCATTGATTCCATCTTCATTGGCTCCCTCAGCTCTAGAGTGGTCGGCATTGTTGGCAGACGTGTTCTATTGTATTTAACCGCACTTACTACAACTATGTTTGGTGTTATCGTTATTGTTCTCACAAGAAGCTAGGGAAAAAAGGTTGGTCCATCCTTGTCGAGGGCTGCATACAAGGATGAGCCTGCGTAATCTGATTGGTCGCCCGGTATCTCAGAGTCACCGTTCTGGACACCTCAACCAGGTGCCATTCAGCTTTCGGCACGATTTTCACACCTCCGCTTGGGGGTTAATTCCTTCGGGACCACCCTTGGACAATTGTCCGGGACTGCCTAGTAATTTTTTGTAACCATATTCAGCAGAAACACTTGGTACAGCGACCCTCTATCCGCAACCCGAGGACGCGTTCGGTGGCTTTGTCATAGGCCGTTCGGTTTGATTCTAGATAAATCAAAATTGATTATATATATATATATATAATTAAACTTTTTGTCATAAGGACAACCGCAGGATTTCGCTGGGATCGGGTGCTAATCTGAAAATTTGCACCCAATCCCAGCGAAATCGCGGTAAAATTTCAGCCATAACCACGTCTCACTACCGTGAGATAGGCGGTTACAGTCTGTGATGGAATCAATACGACGACCCGGCAAAAGCCTCGTGCACCCTGAGGGCACGGAGCGACCCAAGGACGACCGCCTTCTGCATTTTCCCCGCAAGAGTTTTAGCACATTGTTTACACGCAGGGATGCTTTTTAGGCTATTTACTAGAAAAAGCTTGGCACCTTCAAAAGCGCCGATGATAAGGATGATTAATTTAACAAAATATTCTGGGTACAATCGTCGCAACTCCCTTACAAGGTCTTTTTCTTTTTATTATCCTTGACTATGATGTTTTTGTCAGTTGGTGCCGAAAATTCGATAACGAACATGGCAAAATAATTGCGGAGGTAAGCAGATAATTAAATATGTTTAAAACACTTTTTGAGTACTTGTACAATATTGTACGTTTGCGGTGCGTGACTAGATAGGACAGGTGTTTAATATTGTGCTTCCAGAGTTTAAAAGATAAATTAAAAATAAAGTCTACATTTAAGTTGTAAAAAATTCATGCAGTGTGGAAAAATATTTAAAACGCTAATTCAATGATTTCAACAAAAAGGGGGATTACATTGAATTAAATTTTTTTTAAACAGACTAAAGTACTGTTAAAAGAAACAGGTGTCTTTTAATTCCCGCATCTTATAAGTAGTCTTATTTTTTTATAATCAAGACTTTCGGTTTGATTTAAAGAATCACAACACAAGGTAACAAATATAAGTATTATTTTACAGTTAACAATAATTAGTAGTTTGTGGTGTGAGCATCTACTGACAGTCGGTTCACTACTAGCGCCGATATGTCCAGAAAACTTAAAACATGGATCTGAAGAAAGTGGAAAATAATCGAGAATTAAAAATCATTTATCTGACAGAAAATAAATATATAACTTTTACTTTTAAACGACCAATTGCGCTTCAATGACAAAATCAGTTGAAACAAATTCTGTAATTATACATTTTTTCTTTTAAACAGATTAATAAAATGCAGATATATAAAGAGGACAAAGCTTATGCTTATTCCCTCGCAGATAACGATGATATGATATCCTATATAAATAAGTGCAGAAGTAGAAAATTATACAGTTAGATTGTTAATGCAAGCGTATATCAATACATTTATTAGCCTTTCTTCTAATTAGAAAATATAGTGATTTCTTCTTCTCTCGTTCTATCCTTGATGTCTATCCTCACTTCTATTGGTGAATATATTATTACAATGTATCCATAATTTGATGTGAATTCTTTAAGCTACCTTATGTTATTCATACTAAAATGTGTAAAATATTTTTACATGCTATCTTTAATTAGTTCTATATTATTAAATTAAAATTTTTATTTATTGTGTCTTATAATATTTTTGTGCAATATTATAAAAAAAAATCTGGAACCGCTTTTAACTGATTTCAACTCAAAGTTATTTGCAGACGACATTCTCTTTTTGATAATGCAGTTTAGTATCCCAAAAATAATTTAAGAACAAATTTTTACTAATTATTTATGATATATTATAATAATAGTTTTTAATTTTTTTCTTAATACAATTTCTATATTAAAAATTGACAAAATATTATTGTTTTTCAATTAGTCGCTTCCCAAGTCGATCTTGATAGTATTGGGCCTTACCACTAATATCTTTAGTTTAAGTTTGTTTTTAAAATGCTAATTCTCCAAATTTCTTTACTTAAAGTATTCAAAACTAAACGAAAACCAAAAACAGAAAAAAGAAACTTTTTTAAATTTAAAAAATTTCAACTCTTCCAGAGTAAATCTTAAAAATTGTGCCCTTCAAAAACTCGTTATTCAATCGTCTAATAGTGAACACGTTTGAAAATGGAAATCTTCTAATTTCAATACGTTTAACTTGAAGGATAGAAAAATAAACATTTTATTAAAATAAAACATCAAAAATGTTAAAGTATTAAATAAACAAACTTTAATTATACAAATTAAATTGTAAGGGCTGATAAAGACCCCTAGCTTTCGTTATTTAATAACTAGCCAAATTACTATTTTTTTTAAATACACAAACGAAATTTCGGCACTATTTTGTTTGGCAAAAAACCCAGGTTAAAAATTTTTTTTTTCAAATTTTCATCAGCTTATTTGTTACCCATCAGTAAGAAGAAAGTGTAACTTTTTCAAGAGTATAAAAACACCCCCGTGAAGTTGGCCCCCGAGTTTCACATTGAAATTTTTTTTTTAAATATGTTTTTACGTCGTTTGGACTGCTGGTACATCCAATAGTTTTGTTTTTACCCTCCTGGTCACGAAATTAGGGGCGATATTGATTTCGGGGGGCTAACTTTCCGCATTCCTCCCCAAATTCAAATTTCTCAAATTGTCTTTTTGCATAGGTTTAAACGTCGTTTTTACTATTTGTACGTTTCATGTTTTCGTCTTTACCCTCTTAGTTGCCCTGCTAGCAGAAAATTAAAATTTCGTGCTATTGCCCCGAAATTTAAGTTTCTAAAATTTTGATTTTGGATACGATTGTATGTCGTTTGTACTGTTTGCACATTTCATATATTCGATTGCACCTCTTGGTTGCGCGGCTTGTGGAAAAAGGAATTTTCCATGTGATCAACACAAATATTAAAAATTAAAATTTTTTTTTTAATCTTCGCACATACTTTTTTTCGAATTTTTTAAAGGTCACTTTTAAAACAATTTTTACTCTAAAGATTTTTTTTTCATTTTGCGTGGTAAATCTTCGGAACTGTTTTGTGAAAAGTAGCGGGCGTAAATTTTTTGTATTTATGAATATTATTTTAAGGTTAAAAATATAATCTTGAGCTTGCTGACTGTAATTTGTGTGAGTATAACCATTTTACAATTTATTAGCATTGTACAATAAAATGAAATTCAAAATTAAATTTTGACATACACCTAGCGGCAGAACCTAAAATCACAATCAAAAATATTCGATGTGCAAATATTAAAAACGAAGTAAGGCGTATACGAAAAGAAAATTTGAGACATTTTCATTTTGGAAGGGAGGGGGGTGCGTTAAGTTAGCCACCCGAAATGAATTTCGCCTCTGTACAAATTGTTTTTTTTCTGACACAGGGGATCTCAAAACGTAAAGCTTCAATAAAAATCATCAATTTGATGTATCATTGTTTATTTTACACATAAAATATAGGAGATTTTATGTTAAGAATTAAATTTTTTTAATGAACACATTTAAAATCGATAAATACTAAATTTTTAATTTTTAGAATAATTAAAATTAAATAATTTTCAATTTTAAGCATTCCGAATTGAACGATTTAATAAAAACGTTTAAAAGTACATATCTTTCTAATTTATCTATTAAATTATGTAATTTCAATTACGTATATGAACAATTTTTTCCATTCGTACATTTTAAATAAAAATGTTTTAACTTTTGATTTTATAAATCGGCAAAATTTAAGGATTTTTATACACATTCAACATTAAAGAATCTTCATTATATTCAAAATGTCATGACAAATAACTATAGAAATGATAAATAATTTAAAGTCAACAAGTTGCCGACAAATATTAAAATTGCCAACCAGCTATATTTTCTTGAAATGCGAAATTCAGCTAAACCTTTTTTAGCAATGAAGTTTGACGTTCAACGCGAATTCTTTTTTCTCTTTTTTGTGCTGCTCATATTTTTTTCTAAATTAACTCCTCTGATTTTTCATGCAGAGTTAGGTTAGCTATTCGATTGCTTATCTTGATATTCCTCGTGGCACACCAACTGATTCTCCTGAAAAGTCTTCTCCTGCCAGACCTAATCCGCCGGGTTCCCTGTCCACGTCTTCTCCTGCTGCTGAGTCTTCGCTGCATGTCAGGTCCAGGTCTCCTCCAGCCATGCGTAGGTCATACCACCTAAGAGGACTTACAGATGAACAACTCAGATCTATTCGGCTCATCCCGCACGCAAACCCGATCCGGCAATTCGAAATTCGAAAATACAGTTTTCCTCGCGACAACCCAATTCAAGTGAAAGAACCTCATTGGGTTTTTGCGCCCATTTCAACCAGAGAACTTTCTGTTTTATCGACACCCACTTGTAACGTATTTGCAATAGTGGAGCAAAATAATATATTTCTTCGAGCAATGTATGCAAAGTTGAAGGGCGTTCAAAAACGGGTAAAAATAAACATGGACAGCAACAAAGTTGAAATAATGACCTCATAAGAAATCGAGGCATCTCCTTTAAGTAAAAAACGCCCAATCTCTAAGAATTTTCAAACAATATTCCTAGATATTTCCTAGATAGTTTTGCAATATCAAAACCATATGTAAAGGTGGCTACAATTTTTTTTACTAAAATTCCTGGATTGAAAAATTTTGTTTCTTATTTTGTCTGACCAATAATATTTCAAGGCCAGCTTTTTCATCTTGTAACATTATTGACATTTAATCCTTTATAAGTAAAGTGAAGCGATACCAGATTAGAATGTATTCGTTTATTTTAATGAAAAAAAAATAAGTTTTTAGCTAAGCACTTGAATAATGAACAGAATAAGTAAATTTTCAAGCAAAGAAGCGAATTTTCAAAAGAAAGTGAAACTGGTAACCAAATAATTTTATTTTATTGTACAGAAATGTATTTTTAAAAAAGGAGTACAATTTCTAACCAAAGAGATGATTTTTTTTTACTAAGATCATGCCTTTTAAGCATATAAGTTTTCAATTAAAAAAATGTTTCATTCGAGATAAAAAATATAAACTAACCTGTTGAATTTTTAAGCGAAATGCTTAATTTACCACCATTAGATTATGATTTCGCAAAAATGGCTGAAATCTAACAAAATTGTTAAATTATTAAGTAACAAATATATATTTTAAACCAAGAATATAATATTTAAGTTTTAAGCTTATAAAATTGATTGGCAAAGGAAAAAAATGAATTTTCAACCAAATAGATTAATTCCATAATACAAAACAGCATTTACAAACAGAAAATATTGTTAATTAATTTCAGATAACAATTAAAATATGATTTAGGCAACCTCTCGAAAAAATTTCTAGATTTTTCCAGGCGAGTAGATTAATTCCATTAAAAAATTATTATCAAAAGCTATATATATATATATATATATATATATAATGAAGAATTTCATCTTTTATATGAAAAGTCTTTTTATTCTATTTGCCATTTTTCACTTGTTTGCATAGCTGTTTAAAATTATTGTTTACAAATTTAAACGAGGAATGATATGATTTCACATTTAAATCACAGATTTAAAAAGATTCGAACTGACAAGGCCTTTTTCGGATTCCATTGAATGTCGACGTTTTGAGGCGTATAAACAAATTTAGTTACTTAATTTTTTATCATAAACCATTTCTTATGAAGTGTACATACCTCAGATAAACAAACTTCACACCTTTCATCTATAAGATAGGGACTGTGAAATATTTGATCTGTTTCACGATAAAGCACTAGAATATTTCTCTGTGATACTGCTAACCAAATTCTATCTAAATACAGTAATTATTTTATTCTCTTCTTGTAATAAAATTATGGTTGTTAACACTCTGGTCTTCTTCTGGGCAATCATCGGTTATGGTATTGGTAAATATAAAAGCAATATGTAGTTGAAAGTGTATTCGCGGTATAATTTAAACCGTAACTACGTCGCACGACCGCGTGATAGTTGGTTACAACCTGTGATGGACTTATAACCGGAAAAACCCTCGTGCACCCTGAGCACACAGAGCGACCCAAATTTGACCGTCTTTCTAATTTAGCGCACAAGTGTTATAGCAGCTTTTTTGTCACGCAATAATGCTTTTCAGTCTATTAGGTGTGAAATTTTGGCACCTCAAAGAGCGCTGATTATTTTCAGGCCTGCAGTGCACAGCACAAACATTTCTCCAGAATATAAAGTTTTAGTACATGCGTACATAAATAACCTTTAGTGCCGGATTGTGCCTTTCTTTGTAGGTCGTTACCGCATGAATTAAAAAAGCTAGGATATCTTGCCTCAAAATTCGACGTGCCCAGGTGGGTGAGAGAAAAGCTGTTGCTTTTCTCTGACCTGAGTCTCCTGGCGTCAGTTAGTACCCGTATTCTGCCAATGATATGCTTCCTGATGGTCAGAATATTTGCCTTGTTAAGTGTGTGGTAATTGATCCGCAGTTCGCGAGCGAACTGTCCAACCTTGGGCTGATAGTCCAGATGAGGGACTCTTCAAATAAATCTCTTAAAAGTTCGCCATCTGGTTTAGCCAGAGCAGTGTCTGTCTTTCTGTGCAACTGGCTCATTGTGGCTGAGGTTGTGTAGGCTCTTCGCTTATACCCCTTTTTCGGAGTTCCTCGGCCACCTTTTGTTTCAGGGTCCATACTTGTAGCATGTCACTTAGGCAGGTGGTCCTTAAGTTAATTCGTCCAATAAAAAGCATTGAGATTTATTGGTCTATCATATTGACTTTATATTGATTGGCTACTCAAACTCTAGGGTAGTCGGCATTGTTAACGACCTATTGTCAGGAGCCCTGCGCGGTGGATTATTTTGAACTGCTTTTATAACAACTATGTTTGATGTTGTCATTTCTGTTCATATTTGTAGAGCCCCGGATGCAATGATAAGGCTGCATACTCTGAGAGTTCGCGCAATATCCCAGAATCACGGTTTGAGGATACTAACCTAGCAGCTATTCTGCTCTACCTACGGTTGTGATGCCTACGATTAGGGGTTATTTCTTTGGGACCATCCCTGGGACTAAGACCATCAACGGAACTAAAGATAATAAATCATAAAATTTCAATAAATGCCTAAAATTTCTTAAAAATTTAAGTTGCACGCTTTTTGCAAGCGGTGCAGAAAATATGACCTTTAAAAGAATATAAGCCTTTTCTTTGTCGTTGCCTCGTGACAGGAACAAGTCTCCCCCTGCCAGTTTGGTGGCTCGTCCTATAAGGCTTCCTTCTTCTAACAAATTGCAATGCGCAATTGAACAACTAAGATTAATTCGGCTTATTCCTTAAACAAATCCGCGCTGATGTTTCGAAATTCGAAAATAAACTTTTCCTGCAAATAATCTACTTCTATTAAAAGTAGAACGTTATGTGTATCTGCCTATGTCCTCTGACCAAAGAATTGTACTAGCAACATCTGAGGGTGACGCCTTTGCAGTATTGCAGAATTATAATGTTTAGGCTAAAATATATAAATATAGATGAATCATAATAAACAACGAGCAAAAGTAAACTTGGTAAACGGCGAAGTGGCCTCATTAGCACGAGAAGAAGATAATGAAATTCCAGTAGGTCCCAGCCGCAAAATCATGATTAAAGGGTTGGTCATGTAATAACGTGTGTAAATTATTTACAAATTTACTAATTAACCAAAAATTTAAAAAAAATATTAAAAACTATAATTTGATATTGTTATTAATAAATTGCACACTTTAATGAAAATTTAGAACACTATATCTTTTTCGCCACAGAAAGCTGCAACTCTACGTGAAGATTAGAATTTTTTAGGGAAAATTCGACAATCTTTTGAGATTTTCGGAAGTATTTTTGCTTAAAATTTCGTAGGTCACTACACAAGTTAACGTCCAGGTACACAAATCTTGAAATTTTTAAATTAGTTAAACAAATCTAATTTTTTGAAAAAAAATTCTAGGTACAATAAAAAGTTTAATAATAATATTGGTTTTAAATAAAATCTGAAACTTCGCTTTACAACTGTTTTTCTTATGCAACACGTCATCAGAATGTGTTCCTTAAAGCAAAAAGAGATTTGCCAAAAGAGAATTCACAGACACTCAATTTTGGTTGTCGGTGTTTAGACCTTTACCTTCAAAAGGTCTATTCCCTCTTTGCGTGCTACAGTACTAGACTTGGTAAGTCTGTGTCCAACAAAGAGATAACTTTTAATAAACTCGAGGCACATCTTAGAGACTTCGACATGAAAAGGTCAATTGGCCATGTTAATTATGCCATGAATTCTAAAAATTCTCTCGTAGAAGGCAATTTTTGACGTGCAGCTGGAATTTAGAACGCCCTTTTTTAAAAGGTTGAAAAAAGTTACTAATTATATTTTTTAATTATAATAGAATATTTTGTAATCGAATATAATTTTGATTTAGAAAAATGTAATTTCCATACATAATAAGAAAAATCATAAATTACCGGGAATTGAAAATCATTCATCAAGTATAAGCTTCATAAATTTTCCATTTAAATTATGAATTGCGATCACACTTCAAATATCATATAAACTGTGATGTAAGTTTTAACGAATTTTGGTGACTAAATTTTTTTCTTTAATGAGACTCTTATCGAGGAGGTCAACCTTGATGCGTATAATCTAGAAGATAAAGAATAGAAGAAACATTATATACTCTGACAAAGAATAAGAATATTTATTATTGAAATTATAAAACAAATTCTTAATTAATACATTAATTAGTTTTCCATATAATTAGAAAATATGGGGATTTTCTCCTCTTTTGTTTTTCTGTGGTTGGTTATCCTCAATTCTGTTGATAAATACAATACAATGTATCTATAATTATTTGTTAATTCCTTAATCTTTTGGCAAATAAAAAATTGTGCACTTTCACCTATATTCTATTCTCCGTGTTATTTTTCAGTTTTTAATAGAGCTTGTCGAAAACTATTGAAAATTCAATCTGAATTTATTCTGTCAAAATTAATAATACGTTCATTAATAACATTTATAAATTACATAGCACGATTAGAGAAACGTTCATCAGAAATTTAATCGGTTAGAGAACAAGCTAATTCGTTCTGGAATATAATACGCCGATCATTGAGTTAGAAGTTTTGCAATGTTGCTAAAAGGTTCAACAAATGAAGTTGTTGTCCACACAAAATTGTATTATTAACATTTTTTAGTCTGAAAAAATATTCTTCAACCACTAAAGGCGAATTCGTCTATAAAAAAATAAATATTTGACTGAAATGATGAAATTTAAAAAAAAAAATTAATTTTTGATAAAACAGTTTAGCTTGAAACTAATCACACTGGAGTCTCGATTTCAAAAATCCTGGTTTGCCAGATACAGTGGTCCAAGGGCCGTAAAAGAGGCTTTTACAAGATCAGTTGTGTATAGCAGTTTACGGTTCGGTATTGTAATAATCCACAAGGATGACTGAGCAAAAGAATGGTTTGGAGAGTCCTGATTTACCTTGAAGGCCATTGAGGCCAATTCTGAAACGCCCGGTAAAGCACGGAATAATAGAATAAAAGAAAAAGTATAAAATCTTTAGAAGAAAAAACAGAGGGGAAAACTTTTCTCGCTGTCGATAGTAAATGCTTTAAATGGATTTAAGGAAACATTTTTCTCTGGATTAAAGTCTTTGTGTGCGATTCTCTTGCAGAAGTTGAGTTTCATTAAGTTTATGTTATTAAAGCTTTTTTCTCAATTAAATCCTCTCTCTCTCTATTTTGGCAGAGTTGACTTTGCATTTCAATTGTTTCCCTAATGGCGCTCCTATTCCTGGTATTTCTCGTGGCGGACCTACTGATTTTCCTGTAAGGTCTTCTCCTGCCAGACCTTACTATCCGCGATCTGCAGTCACGTATTCTCTTCCATATTTCCCTTTTAATTATTCTTCTATTTAGCTACGTGGATGTGAAACTGAACAACTCAGATCATTTCAGCTTATTCTCTACAAGAATCCGAATCGGTGATTCAAAATTCGAAGCTACGTTTTTCCTCGCGATGCACGCCTTCAACTAAGAAGAAGAAATAGTGTCCTTAAACCTGTGCCAACTGGGAAAAAGTTTGCATTATCAATATTTAATAGTAAAGTCCTTGTAATAATAAAGCGAAGTCACACAATGCTTTGCGTAATATATACAACGAAATATGTTCGACAGAAACGAGTAAAAATAAACATGTACAGCAGGAAGTTTGAAGATATGAAAAGAGAGGAAAACGAAGAAGCTGCTTTAGGTAACCACCTTAGGTAATCCTTTACCTTTCTCTACTGCAGTTAATGTCGCTTGACTGTCCAAGCAAATTATAATCTGTCTGCCAGCAGCGTTTACTACTTATAACGTTTTAGCACAGAAATGTAAGACTAGGTTCTCTACTTTCATAGATTTTTGCTCCTTAACCTTCCTCTTTCCGGAAGAGGATCTTGCCTCATATCTAGAAAATAGATTTCCTTCTTAGCCATTGAAAAGCTACCTTGGGGCACCTAACAATGCTTCTGTTTTTCCTGCGGATCCCAGCTGAATCATTATCATTTTGCACCGCTTCTGATCGATTGCACTTTAAGGTGCCATATACGTTTGGCGGTGGGGTAGAAGAGGAAAATTGTGAAATTCGACTGGGAGGCTTTGCTATTACGCGTTGGAAGGATCACTCATTAGTTTGGTGCTAACTGACTAGATTTTTCCAGTTGCATAGAATAGCTGCAGCTCCCCTATGCAACCTCTCTGGTTCACTTCTTTTATACCCGTAGTAAGCCCTCCCACCAACCAGAAGGTCCTGCCATCCCTAGGGGGAGAAGTATTCTATTACTTTACACTATTTTTGTAAAGACTTTTCCAACCATCATTTATTTATACATCGCCCGTAAAAGAGTATCATCGAGTTTCGAATTGACGGCGCGTATTCATTTTCGGAAAAACCTGAAACGAAGAGGAGCATCGATAGGAAAAGAACTGACCTGCAATACTGGAGATTGAGGTTTGGCAGGAAAGTTCTTTTAGTTAAAACAGTAGATCTTTCACCAGGACGATCAGGAATAATCATTGTATAAAATCATCTACAGGCTTCAAACTATTTTACCTATTCCTTTTTTCCTCGTTTTTTATGAATGCCTCTTTTTCTCTTTCGTTCTTATTCTATTTCTGTCTACAATTAGTTAAGTTAACCAAAAATTTACTTTCCTTATTTACGGTGGTAATACAGAACTGTTTTTTACCAAGTAAACATAGATCAAATATAAAGCTGCAAAGTTTTGATAAATAATTTTAACTCTGATCTTTTTAGTTGTTTAGAAATCTCTAAAATTTGTTTAAAATCATTCAGATAACTAAAACTAGATATTTAATATGATTCATCAAGTAAAAATTATGTAAATATTCTATTTAAAGGATTGATTGTTCCTTCTCTCCACCTATCCTTGGCAATTATCCATAATTTTAGTGGTGAATATATCCATAATTAATTCTCAATTTGTTAAGCAATATAAAAAGTGAAATTCGTGCAAGTTATTCTACACAGTGTTCTAGTTTCTGCTTTTTTAAAACTCTAATTACGTTATTGCGAAATGACTACATATTTAATCTGGATTCATTCTGCGGAAATTTCCATTAATACGGAATTAATATCATATGAAATACATCTATCCATAAATTACCTAAGGCAATTTGGGGGTAAAGAGGTTTAATAAAATTGCGTAATATATTGAGTTATGACTTTTGCAATATTTTTAATAAATAAAACAAATTAAATTAAGTTCTCTTTTTCTTCCTGCAGAGTTAGGCTGGCAATTTGACTGTTTACCTAATGGGGCCCCTATTCCTGGTGTTCCTTATGGCAGAAAATCTAATTCTACAGAAGGGTCTGCTCCTGTCAGACACTGTTCTCCGGTTTCTCATGTCAGGGTTCCTCATCCTGCCGAACCTTTTTTGCGGACAAGATCCAAGCTTTCTCCTGCCGTTCTCTCTTGTATGCGGCTAGGAGAATTAACAATTCGAGAACTCAGATCTGTTCGGCTTATCCCGCACACGAATTCGAGCCGACGTTTTGAAGTTCGAAAATACACTTTTCCGCGAGATGCACCAATTCGAGTGAGAGGACAATATAATATCGTTGCCCCCATGCCACCCGGAGATCAACCTGTATTATCAACGTCCAATGGCGAACTTTTTGCAATATTCGTGCGAAACTATACCGTTATTCGTGGAATATTTTCAATGAAATATGGCCCTCTAGAACGAGTAAAAATAAACATGTGCACGGGCAAGGTTCAGAATATGACCAAAAAAGAAGCTGAGGAAGCTCCCATAGGTTGCCAAGGCCTAATTTCAAGGAATTTCAAAAGAATAATAGAAGAAGCCTGTCTTTTACAACAGCAATCAAATTTCTGTTAGTAATAATTAAAAAAAAATATTAAGGTGGCCGCATAAATTTATTTTCGAAATTGCGTGATTTTTCCAACACCATGTTTTCCTTTTGTCTACCCTTTAATATTTAAAAATCAGCGTTTCACTCTTCTAATATATTTTGCTTAGATGGTTAATTTTCCACAGGTAAGTTCCATAGTAAAAATTAGCTTATATTGTTGTAAGCCAGGGTAAAAAATATTATCTACCCAAAAAATTACTTAAAAATTAATTTTTAAGAATTCTAAAGTTAGACACAAAACGGACAATCTAAAAAATTAAATCAAAAATAGTGACCTATTTTAGTTAAAACTATAAACGATTACACAGCTCCACAAAAAAATGAACCAAAAGTGCAAATGAAGAGACCAACTTTTTCTTAGGTTTTTGGGGTCGCTGAATCCAAATCTGACGTTCGTTTGACGCCATCTACTGTCCGCAGAGCCTTAACCTACAAAGTTATGTAATTTTTACTAACTAATCCCAATCTAACCTCACCCACGCTCGCCCCAAACAGCCGCCTACCGTTTGCGAATATATAATTTACAACGCTACCTAATCAAACTAAACGTAACCCAACTTCATATTACCTTATTCATTTTACAGGGCGATTTCTGCATCAGCATTACTGCCATGTAAGCGGAGAGTATCAAAAATAAATTTTATATTGCGTGGTCATGTAACTTCCTCATGCCAAAAGTATC
>JAAAKG020134852.1:0-13713 GCA_010014905.2 Druon quercuslanigerum
TACTTATAGCGAATGAAGGTGCGTTGGATTGCCTAAATCTATTACGTCAATAGGTCAAAGTCAATTCCGTAACATTATTCTGAATTTATTTATTTTCTTTCATAAAAACTAAGATTATCCGACAAAATCATTGATTAAATAATTCCTTGTGATTAGTAGTATAAATTACTTGATAATATTGTGTGTTCAAAGTTATGTAAAAGTAAAAAACGTTTCGGATTTTCTTTTTTAGTTCTTATTCTTTTGTAAAAGACTTTTCAACTAAAAGTTTTAAGTGCTTTTGATAATCGTCATGACAAAGAATATCTGTAAAAAGTTCGTCCTCAAGCCACGAGCTATCTTTTCCAGCAGCGAATGTTATTAATCACTTAACTTAACGTGTGCCATTAGCTATAAAAAATTGAGTGCCACGATAAGTTTGCTATATCATATTCACTCAAGAGTACAATGCAATTTTATCTGTTCCTGTATTTCTATTATGAGCTTTCTCGTACAAAATAAGAGCTAATTTTGGTTCTTCCTACTTTTTCTGCCCTTCACAGTTTGAATATGGTTCAGAGTCTTGGGAAACCTAAAAATTAAAACTTACAGGAGCATCTATCATTTTTTAAATTAATTTTAAACACGTAGAAAAATGCACTTGTACATGATTTGTAATTGTCGAAAGATGAACCTAACCTGACAGACAAATACTACATTCTGAATAAATATACACGGAGAAAAATGGATATTAAGATTCAAAATCTGGATTATTAACTACAGGACAACGGTCTAGATATTAAGCTAAAAAATGTTGATATAAAAATTAAATATAAAGATATTAAAAACCCTACATATAAAAATATTGAGATATTACACCTAAATATCTAGATCATTGTCCTATAGCTAAAAATCCAAATATGGAGTCCTAATATCTATTTTCTCCGTATACTATGTAATCAATTCACTCCATTCAAAAGCAGGTGCGTTGTTAATTTCAATGCATACACCATTATAAACACCGTAACATTTATAGCAGCAATATTTTTTTTATCAGTGATACCATTAATTCTGCAGTATACATGTCAATTTTAAATAAATAAAATATCTGTTCTTAAACTAGGTTTATTGATTGAGATTATATTGTATAGATAATGTAGACATTTTTCAGTATATGTTTAGAATAATTGATTTTTGAGTGATGAAGTTAGTTTTGTTAAGTTTTAGGATCTCAAATTAAATCCTTATTCAGGAAATTTTGTATCACGTTTCTTTATAATTCGCTTTAATAAAATAAAATAATATTTAGTGATCAGCAAAAAAAAAATAAATCCATTATAACGTTACTTTTCTATTTTAAACTACCTTAAATATGTAATTCGCCAGCATCAAAAGACTAAAAAATATTAGATGGATCGTAAAGGCTATTCAAAGCTGCAAATTACAAGAAACAAAAGGTAGCTAATTGAAGTTGCAAGGCAAATAAGGGAAAAAGTACACGAATAATAAATTAACAAGGAGAAAACGAATATTATTATCAAGGAAGGAAGAAAAATTGGATGAAATATTTTCAGCTTTTTTTAGCTTCAATCTCTTTACAATTTTAATTCTCTCTGGCAGTATTTCAACTAAAAGCTTTTAAATAACTGTTTTTAATTTAATTATTTAGACCTCGAAAAGTTTTAATTTCTGAGCATACAAAAACTTTCGGAATAAATTATAGTCTAATTTTAATGGAAAGAATTTTGATTATTTACTTATCTCCACTTAAAACTAATTAAAATTGTCTACGAATAGACATATATTTCATTCATGATTGTTGATCCACTAATAAAGATCTAATATTAGTGTATCTATATCGGTTTAATCGCTTAATACAATCAGAATGAAACTGAATAAAATAAAGCGTGCATCGTAAAAATTCAACTATAAAGTGCAATATTACACTATAAGATATAAAGCTTTGTGTTTTTTCTTCAATTTTGGGTCAATTTTGAAACGGAGGCGTTACAACCGTGCCGAAAGCTGAATGGTACCTGGGCGAGCTGTCTTAGATGGGAAGATCTCTCAGCGTATGCAGCCTTATCCTTGGATGCGGGGCTCTATAATGACGGGCTAACTTCCCTAGCTGATCGTCAAAAACAGAATGAAACCATCAAATAACCAAATAGTTGTAGATACGGTTCAAAACAAATGAAGGCACATAGCATCCGACAGTGGGTCGGCAAACAGTGCCGATCACCCTAGAGTTCAGGTGCTCACGGAGACTTTATGGCGCGTATGCATATTCTGGGGTGCCAGAAAAAAACCAGAGCTTCACCAAGTTTTGATTTAGAGATGATCGCGATTGCAGGAAAAGGAGGAACATGGATATCCTGGTTGCTCAAAAGCCCCAAAATCTGTCTGAAATGAATACCTCCCTTCCTGAGTGTATTTCGAAGGACTAGGAGTCCAACCTCTAGGCCATCATTTGCTCAGTTTATGGTGCTGCGTACCCGTGGCTAATACAAATGGAGGGCTAAAACCGAAGTTGGATCAAAAGAAAAAAACACGCTTAGATCAACTGAACATGAAGATTGAATAAACAGAACAGAATGCGTCCTGTGTTCAGTGTTTTTTTGGACTACACAACATCTGGAAGACCGTTTACGGAAAGTGTGTGATATTTTATCGAATAACTACAGATCTACAATAACACACTAAACCAGTCATAGCTGAGAATCAAGAAGCATATCGTTGACAAAATATGGGTGTTATCTGACGTAAGAAGGAAAATACAGAGGAGGAAAAGATAGATCAGGGAGGATCAACAGTGACATCGTGCCTTTTCATCGATCTACCTGTTTATGTTAAAAATCCTCCATAACCCAACAAGGTAGGGATAATTATCAATCTCTGCTAAAGAGATGGAAAAACCAATTTGAGGTGGGAAGAACTTTTCTGCTGCAGGGCCACATGCTGTCAAGAACACTGCTGTCAAAGTTTACTTCTTCACATTAATATATGGCCCCCATATTCAACACATATTTAGTTGGTTGCCTTCTCATTTTTCTTTCCTCTTTTTTATTTTTGTCCAAACAGAACAATACACTTTTTTTCTTTTTTCGGGGGAATGAAGAGGAGGAAAAGGTTTTTTTTCAGTTTGCAATGGAAACATTTTGTGGTGGTTGTTCAAATTCGGTCGTTAGATTCTTGACTTTCCTTTCCGGAGTTCTTCACATATTTAAATCCGGCAACGCCTATTCCGCTGTGGCTGATGTTAGGTTGAACTATTTTCCTACCGAAAAAAGACAAATATTCCAACCTAGAGAATTACAGGAAAATCAATTCTTTGAACACACTGTATAAGATCTTTACAGTCGCCCTAAACAACAGATTTGTTTGAATTATTGAGCCTGTGTAGAGAGAGATGAACGAACAACGTGAGTCCAAGAAAAGGTCACCAGGCTGTCGAGTGAATCTGATAATTGACAGATGCATCTGCAAAGACACAGCAGTCCATCAGCGTGTCCTGATTATGAAGCCCTGGAGGTTGTGTAATTTCATAGTTTGACCAGTCAATCATATCGACATAATCTTTAGCTTTGAAGGTAAGCTTAGTAATCTTAAAGGTGCGCAATACATTTGCGTCATTCTATCTAGAAAAAATAATGTTTTAAAGTGAATTATGTCTTACCTGAGACCAATGATCCATTACCATTCTGAGGTATTCCATCTTACATGATTGAGGGGACCTGGATCTAAAAGACTTAGATCATGAGAGCAGTTACCAGATTATATAGCATGTGAAATTTTTGAGCAACATATTTCTGATCTTTAGTCAATATTTTCAAAATTTCATCTGTAATTGTAGGTTTCTGAATCTATTGCTTAGAAGCAAACTACAGGAAGCTCTTCACGTCCAGGAAGAGTAGATCCAATAGGCCCATAAAACGATTTGAGACCAGGTGCTACTCCATCTACCTAATGGAAAAGAATTCGTAATGAAACTTCATTAAAATAAAGGAGGTAAATGATCCATTGAAGGGACCCATCAATTTTTTTTTAATTTTATGAATCATACCACCTTTCTAACCTGTGTGAACAGCAGTGCCGCCTGATCAAAAACAAGAAGTTTACTCCAACCTCCGTTACTTTCGCTTCTCCCAAAGTCGAATCAACATTTACGAATGTCTTCTGCCCTAACAGATTTTGGAGTCACGTGACCTAAATACTGAGATCAGGGTTTTCCGAGAACAGAAATATGCTCCAAAATAAAAATGTTACGATAAAACGTCTTGTCGTCTTGAACATGAGTTAGAGTTTTATCTTTTCGACCATCAAAGTACGGACCTAGAGTTGGTAATTTCTTACATGCTGCTTCTATCAGATCTTTTTAGACTTTGTTTCGTTCTTTTCTTATTTTGCTTTTGTCCGTGGTTATAGAAGATTCAAGAATATTTGCATCTTTTAAAGCAGATTGCGCGATGAGAGCCGTAGCAAGAGAGCTAACGTTAAACCTTTGGGATGCGAGGGAATTTTATTTCGGAAGAATCCGGTATTGATTAGGTGAGCTCATTTTTTATTTATTGGAAGGAACATACTCTTCCTTTTCACTAATTTCTAAATCGGATTGTAATGAACCTTATTTGACCTTTAATACAGAGGAAGAACATTAAGCCTCAATATATCATCAAAGGAATATTTACTATTTTGCTTTGCAAGTCTAAGATTGTCAGACTCACGCCATCTTATTCTTTTTTCGGTTTTATTTTTCTATTCAAGAACGTCTACTGATGCAATTTTCTGCAACCTTAGAGCCTTCTAATTAAAAAAAGCCTGTTCGAGTATGGGTACTTTCTCATCCATTGGCTTCTGTAATTTTTAAAATAAGCACAATTGCATACAGCCATGTCGAAAAGCTTTTTCGCAGACGTCTTGAAATCGTCTAATTTTCTTTTTAAGAATAAACTTTTTTCAGTAAATCTTGACCAATTGTTAGCATCTACATATTTTGTATGATTACTATATTTTATTTGGACTACTCCGGTATATGAATAGTTGAGATATATACTTTTATATAAATTTGTCTCTTCTTTCTTAGCCAAATTATCGGCAATTACAGTATAAGGGTTTATTTTATACCCTCCGGAATCTGTTCCTACGTTGAACCGTTCCTGTTGACAGCATGAGATGACACCTTCAATAAAAGATAAATGACTTTATACTAAATCTTTCTGATCCTCGAAAAGTGGACATTTTATAGCATGCCGTGAAGAAAATTTTGTACGTTTTAACAAAACAAACGAAATTTTAAAGTCAAAGTAATCCATTTGAATCTACTTTCCAATTTTATTCGACATAAGACTTCAGGAGATTAATTTGTATTATTCGAGCGTATCAGGGACAAAATAACATCGAATGCAGCAGTTTCCTTCTCTTCTGGATAAAGTTTTGTATCTACTGACTGTCCCTCAAAGCCGCATTCAGGACGTAACATCAGTGCAGGAGTCTCTCGGGAGCAGATACAAACATCTTCTTCGACTGATTTGGTTTTAGAATCCTTCAGCATACAAAAAGGTATCTGCGACTAACATGCTTGTGGTCCCGGATCTACTCTCCTCGCTTGAGGTGTCTCAATGGGTAAAGAATGAGCTTACGGTCCTTGATATCACCACGCGTAAGATCATGCATATACACAAGAGATTACATATAAATTCGCCTGTCCCGTGATGGTAAATATCACGCTCTGAAGTGGGACGCGGTCTTCTGAATAGCCGGTGTCTTCATAACCGCATTGTTCTAAGTACAGCTTAAATTGTTGCAAATGGCAGAGATCCTATCCTAAAACTGGTCAGGAACCATAAGATGATTGTCAAAGGAGCAATCCTTTACAAAGCCGTGGAGCAAGCTGCTGATAACCTTGGCCTCCATTTTAACAGCAGAAGTGAGGAAAGTGCATTTCTACATTTGCGTGCTTCACTTCTAAAAGCTGAAATAAAGAAAGCAGAAGTTGAAAATTTTCGGCAAAAGCTACTTGATAAGAAACTGCAGGAAAACTTTCACAGGAATGTAGAAAGTCTGTCCTTGTCGAAGGAGCAAACTTTTTCTTTTCACAGATCAACAGAGCTTGATTTCGGCACAGAGGATTTCATTTTTGTATGCCTGTGTTCTTTTTATCTCAATATACCGTGACCTCATTTTATGTCAAGAAATTCCTATCCTTATTACCATTTTTGTCGCTCCTGCGGCGTTGGCCGCGACCCTATCCTGCCGAACGCTACGTTTCTTAATTTGGACTTGGATGACCTTGATCCTCACGTGATGGGGTCAAACAGCCACCGAATTCAGATCAGGCGAACTTAAAAACATATAGGTAAGTTGATCTAATCAGATGCACTGAACACTTTTTGCGGATCTGCGCTACCTCTCGTTCTGTTTTCCTAGAATGCGCAGTGAGGCGAGTCAACGTAGGAGAACTGAGGGATTAGGACGCAAAGAGAGGTAAAGTAGAGAAGGAAAAGTAGGAAAAGTTAGTACCTGAATGGATAAACTTGAAGAGAGGAAGTAGATGAGGAAGGATTAGGGGAAGGATCGAAGTGTACAAGAGTAGAGGAAGCTAGAGGAGGGACATTATAGCGGAGGGTAAGATTTATATGAAATAATTAACGTCTGAATGGTCTACTGCAATTTTTTGACACATTTTTGACTATTTTTTTAAGAGGTGAGGATAAATAATTAGAACACCATAATTAGTTATTTTATACTATAATCCACAGATTTTAACAAGTTTCTCGATCTTGTTACGATGACTTGTGTGTCTTTTTGCATTTGCGTTTTTGCGTGAGTATGTATTATGTATTGCCTTTAATTTAACATAGCATTTAGATATAATTATCGCTTTGCTTATGATACATACATCTCTTTTTTTATCTGTTATTGTTAACTTTGGTAAACTAAGGATCACATCTTACAAACTATGCCCTGTATAGACCATTGGTAGTAATAATTAAGAAATTCATAGGAAAACTTAGTACATGATCTACACTCGCTCATACATATTTGCAAATTCATGTCTCTTTCTCAGTTTTCACCAGCATTCTTTTAAAGCATTCAAACCATGTGTACAGAGTTTTACAGTCGAGGAACATATACCGGAAAATTTTCGAGACTCGGGCTCAGTTGAGAATCTGCAGAAACTCTCTTCTCCCAGTATAAGCGCTTGAATTAATATATTTACACATTAAAGCTATCATCGCACTTTTTTACACATAAAAATCTGCCGCCAAAGCAAAAATATGAAACTTATTTGCAGAAGAGAACGCACCAGAGTAGAAAAATAGATTTATTTTATCTCGAAAGTTTTTAAAACAATGGAAAACTTGTGAACTTGTGATTTTCTTTAAGTATATTATTGAAAGCGAATGTAAATGAGGCTTTGAAAATTATTCAACGATTTCAAATTTTTATTATACAAAATTGACCAATTTGTTGCATCATCTTGAATTTTGAACACACAAATTTAACAATACAAATGTTACAACTTTAGTTCTTTGACATTATGGTGTTGACCAGCTCTTTAGCAGTAATTATAATCGACAGTCGTGTTGCTGTAGTTGATTTTAAATCAATATTTTTAAAATATTGATTGTTTTTTAATTTTTGAAATTCCCAACGGTGCAAGATAAGCAGTTCTTCATAATTCAAATACAAAAAAAGACAATATTTTATAAGTAATGATTTAGGATCACGTAGACAAAAACAGCTGACATGAATTATATTCGCAACTTTATGTTTAAAATACTCAAAAATATTTATTGAAGTATTTAAAGTTAATCAATATATTTCTGAATGGTTGTATATAGATTAAATTAAAGTTCAGTATTACATAATTTCAATTCCAGGGCCTTAAAAAAATTAACCATTCTAATCTTATAATTTCAAAATGAAACCCAGACGGGAAATTATACATACTGAAAATTATGTATAACTTTTTACAATACATGAACAATATATTTTTTCGCCTGCGAATATATCGTAGTCGTATGACTTTAAACTTAAATTTAAAATTGCATCTTAGAATCCTGATCCTAAATGCTAAACATTTTTAATTGAATAAAATGTAAATCATTTCAAATAAGAACATTCAACAACGTAAACCGGGATCATTATGGATCAACGTGGTAAATATGGCTTATACTATTACTCGGTAGAAAATTTTTCTTCCTAATGGGATTTTACTGTTATCTGAAGAATATGGCTTATAAGATATACAGAAAGTCTCATTACAGGATAATAAAAATTCTATGAAATATGGAGCTTTTAACTTTATCTATATTTACTCCGAATAATCCAAAATCACCCCTCTTGACAACATCTTCAATAAAATGTTAAAGAAAACTTTATATTGTGCCATTTAAAGTTAAGCCATGTTAATATCAAAATATTTTGAACTAAAAAATTATAAATTTTGTGCGCAAAAGATTGAAAAACTTTCAGTTTAAGCTGATCAATTTTATTATCAGAATATTTGCAAACTTTCTAATGAAATATTTAAGCTATGCAAGTAGTCGATATAAAAATAATAAGTAATAAATATTAGAGTTTCCACTTTAGTTACATCTTGGGATTTCTTACGCGTTCAGATTTAAAAAGTATATTGATTTTACTTTCGCAACGATTTTTTTATATAGTTTAATAAAATCATTATTTGGGTCTTCATTCTTGATATATTGAACCTCAAATAATTTGTTTATACATTCTACCTTTACTAATTAGGCAATCAGACGGTACTTTATTAAATAATTATTTTCCTATTGCACAAAACTGAAAATTATATTAAAATTTTACTGCAATCACCTGGTACCTGAAATATTCAAATTAAAAGAAATAGCAATATTTTATATTTTTAGTTCCTATAAAACAATTGTAAAATTCTTTAATTGTATATTCTGTATTTATCTGAAATAATTTTTTCGATTTTACAAATTAGTTTTGTACATACTACTTTTTTTATTTCACTATAACCCGACATGTCTGACCAATTCATACTCCTCTCTTCGCTAACATCCTAGAGCATTTTAGTCGGACAAGCGAGTGCATTTTAGTTACTAGTAGCATTTTAAAGCATTTCTTTCTTTATCTTTCAAATATCGTTATAGAAACATTCAGGATGTGGAATATTATAAAAATATTTGAAAAAGGACCAATATGCAAGTAACGATTTCCGTCTTTCATAAATACGTTGGATTCCTATATTGATTTGTAACATTTTTTTCAAATAATACTCAGTTTAACCTTGCTTAAAAATAATTTGCACTCCAGAGTACCAAGTGACAGTACTTTTACAGAGATAAATTATTTACAACTTTTAATGTTTCTTTCAATAAAGCACTTTTAATCTGCATAAATTTTATAGCTAAAGGAAAATCAATTGTTTATAAATCAAGACCAATATTTTTTTGCATAACAATGAATCTTCATATTTAATGGTATTTTTTCTGCAAAAAATTGCACTGCTTTTATCACTATATTCTTTACATTTCTGCCTGAAAATTATAATTTTATTTGATAACATTATACAAATCTTAATGAAACAAAGAATCACCTTGGTAGATCCAAAATTATAATTTTAGAGCAGCAATTTAAGTAGAAATTATAAACTTTCACTAAAAAAAAGTTGAAATGAAGTTGAAAGGATGGCCATTATGAGGAACTCGTCAAATACATGAATTCATAAGACTTAAAAAAAATTTAACTTCTAGCGTAGTGTCCATTTAGGCCTTTGATTTCATTCTGGAAACTGTCATGCCTGCTCGAGCAGCATTACGTACATACACTGTACAGTGCGTGCGATCGTCGATCGTTAACGCCGTGAAATTAGTCAACACATATAATGACAAACATTGTATTTATGTCGCTCGTTAAACGAGACTGTTTGGTACTGTATTTCTATTTACAAATATACATTATAGAGCTAACAGTCTACATAATTTCCACATCTTTTAAAACAAAACATGCAGGTGAAAGTTTTGATTAGAAAAATTATTGCAACAGAACTTGTAACCACGAATTCAGTATCAGAGAAATTTGCTTTTTATCTTAAACAGAAATAAATTTAGACCCTTATTTTACTTTTCAAAGTTTCTCTTCAATACTGAGTGAAAATAATATTTTCTACGAAAACATTTTGGTAAGTGGCCGTTGAAACTTTTCCTGATATGTCTCAAAAATTCGGTCATAGAACTTGTATTTAATAGCCACGTGAATGCGTTCAATAACATTCTAAGATATTAAAGAAAAGATATTGCTTATTTTAATTTTGAAATATTAATTCGAACTGAAGTTAGTTATTCACAAAAGTTTAAAACAGGTTCTTTAAAAGAAAAAGTGTAAGACGCTCAAGTGAGAAATTCATAAAAAAATTTACATAAGTAAATTGAAAAAAACGACTGGCTGGGTTACTACATTTATTTATAAGAATGATAGTAGTTGCCCTTAATACTTCACTTGTTGTCGTAATAGCTTGAGATAGTAGACTATGTACTTTAAGTAGTGGTTAGGAAGCGATGCAATTTAATTAGTAATTTTGAATACATAAGGTAGTCATCCTGAATATTAAAAGTGTTAAAGTTTCAACTTCTGAGAGATAAATTATATCCATGTTCAAAAATCAATTTCCTCTAAAGTACAGTTCATAAAAGCTTCGAAAATTTCTACTAATCAAAAAGCACAACACCTAAGTAAAAAATACCTTATTCGAGCGACTGATGAAACTTTAAAAATATCATCTGTGTAATCTAATCTCATTCTAACCTCAAAAGAAAATTGTTTAAAAGTGATTCGAGATCAAGCATTATGCAGGCATGTAGCATCATTTAGCATATTTCATCATGCCAGTATATACCACTACGCAAGCATGTTGCATCTTTCAAGTTTGTAGCACCGTGCAAGCATGTAGCATCATATGAGCATAAAGCAACATGCAAGCATTAAACATCATGCAAGCATGTAGCATCTTGCAAACTAGTAGCACCATGCAAGCATAAACCGTAATGTACGAATGTAGTATTATGCAAACATAAATATATATGCAGGCATGTAGTAGCATAAAATAATGTAGCATCATTTAGCATATATCACCATGCCAGCATGTAGCACTATGCAAGAGTGTTGTATCTTTTAAGTATGTAGCACTGTGCAAGCATGTAGCATCATGTGAGCATGAAGCATCTTGCAAGCATTAAACATCATACAAGGATGTAGCAGCATGTAATCATGTAGCGCCATACAAGCTTGTAATATTATGCAAGTAAGAGCTTTTATGAAAGCTTCATGTTTAAATGATGGTTGTCTAGCGCTTGTTGCTTCTTTAAAGCGTTTAAGGTTAACATTTTTGTAGATTAAAAAATTTATCAAAATGTTCGTAATTATTCATAAAATTTTTTTGGTTTTATCATCACTTACAAATCGTTATCATCGAATAAGTTGTTTACCATCAAAGTAGATGTCGTAGCTAATAACTGATCTACTACGAAAAAAGTTGTTATCCCAACCAACCATTTTTGTCAAAGTACATTGATTTCGAAGAAAACTGAAATGTCTTTAGATGTTTTAATTCTCCACGTGGCAATTAATATACAAATATTTCCCTTGAGTCTATCTTTGAGTTTAGAATTGAGTAATAGTGAAATGATATATTTTATCAAATAGGGAATGGTAGGTATATAAATATATCGAGTTATATGCGATGCGCAGATAGAGTGTATAGGTAACGCCACGAAAGACGCACTTACTCCCGTTATCCGTTTACAAGTTTCTTGAGCAAAAAATATTGCTATTCCTTAATGTCTATAGTAATACTGCCGTGGTACATCATTCACTCTATATTCACTACAATCTTTTGGAATTTTTCAACCTGCTTCACGAAAATTCAACAGCAAAGTAATTTTCGTCTGTTTTTCAATAAATAGACATTATTCTTGACACAATTTAATTACTACTCGATACAAAGCTCGTGTTTTAGCTAAGGTTATTATCAAGTTATGTCCGAACTGGAAAAAATGTAAACTTCTTCATTCGAGGATTGCAAATTTCGAAGACGTTTTGGTGAAATTAGAAAAGTTAAGTTGGTCCTAAAATTTTGGATTAGAAATTTCCACTATTTTGAATTATGTACGCAGATTTGTTTTGATTGGTTAATTTCTTAGGAAAAAGGAGAAACATGTATTGCTTTGAGAGCAATACAGATTCTCGGAAATTGAAAGCTTTGTTTTCCTTGCATCATGTATGGAATAATTCGCGAATTTCTATGTGTTTTTAAATAATTAAGTTTAAATGACTAAAGTCGAACCAGCTTACGGAAGGCCTTCCGGAATTCTGGATTGAACACGGTGTAGATCACGGGATTGACGAAACTGTTCATGTAACCAAGCCACGACGTGAGAATAAAAGCTGTGACACCTGGCTGACAATTTTCCTTAAATTTCGTACAAAGAGCATCCATTAGGTTGCAGGTGAAAAACGGAACCCAGCAAATTAGGAAGACACCTGTAAATTAAAAATGTAGTGTAAGACAGAATCATTTTTAATCATGCAACAATTTCTGAAGTTAAAAGAGAAGAAACTTAGGAACATCCCAGTTTTTCTAATTTCCTAAGAATAAAACAAATTCTAGATCCTCTTTTATAAAAAGAGAATAAATTTTTCTTAAAAATCTGATTCGAATTACGTAACTGAAAAATAATTAAAAACCCGAAAATTATCCAACAGTTTGAAGTTTCATTAACCAGACGTTCGCAAAAAAATGAAATTCAATACAAAATTTTTGACAAAATTATTCTGACATTTTACTGGTATCCGTCAGAATGTTAAATAACGCTAAGGAAAAAAGATATTATTAAAAAAATCAAAATTGACTGGCAATGCAGATATGAAAAGAATAAACTCGAATACATTTAATCCACCTTCTAAAAAATAATTCTATTTCAATAAAACGAATTATTGCTATGCGACAATCATGCAATTTTATTTACATATTGGATATATTTTGTTCATATGCTTTCAGCTAATAAAAACATTATTATACACACTCATAATATTCAAATATTATTTAATAAACGCCGCGCCCAAAAGAAATAGTTATACATACTTTATATATAGTGGACTAAACCCCGATATTTTTATTTGTTTTATATAGAAAAATTCGAAAAATGAATAAAAAATATCATTGTCTTTTCAACTATGTACAAACTATTCATAAGTTTTTAAGCAGGGCGGCTACGCGGACCTATGTTTCGGCACAGTCAGATTTTTTCGGTACAAACAATAGAACCTGGAAAAGGAGGCTATTCGTACTGAAATTTTCATACACGAATAGTCTGAATTTTTTAGTCCTAGTAGATACTACATTATTAAATTAAATTTATATATCATATAATCTATGCAGATTTAAAAACTGATGATAACATTATAAGTTCTTGATACTCAGTACTAGAAACTATGAACAATGATATAACTTCAAGAGAAAAGCATGAAAGAATGGAATAACACACAGTGTACTGCGTTCACTAGAGTAATATATTTTGCTTCATATATGAGCAAAGATAGAAAATTACATTTTTTTATGATAACCGTTACGAAAAAAACTTTAAAGTAAAATATGGGAACTAAAATTAATGCGATCGACATGAGATTCCTGCGCATAATATGCGGGAAAACTCTGATGGAGAAAGTAAGTAACGAGATAATCCTTAA
>JAAAKG020134853.1:0-13713 GCA_010014905.2 Druon quercuslanigerum
CATCCAGAACATCCTCTGACATCCGAGTGTAGTTTTTAAATGCAATGGAATCTTCCGGGCTACGAGAAAAACAATCCTTAATGAAAACACATTTCAAATAGACAGTGTAACGATTGTAGGTTATGTTCACCTTAATTTTTCGCACAACATGGTCAATACACCTTTTCCAATGTTTGTCTATTGTAGCCAAGACCGACTCAATAATGTTCGTGTCCGCTTTTCTTCATTTTTTTGTTTTTCATCATCAATTAATAGAAAAGCAGCAATAGCTGCCTGTCTTTGACGAATCGCCGCCTGCATAATTGCGTCCATTTTGACAAATACCCGCTCACAAGTGGCCGACCTAGCATGTGCTCAAGCAGAGTATCACGCACCGTGTGAAGCGAAGCGTGCAGCACAGCCTGCCTAGCTACATTCGGCTCTGCCTAAAGAGCGCCAAGCAGCACAATCTAGCAAGCAATCCAGCAAGAAAAAAAGCAACGTGTGCAGCGGGCTTTACAAAGGGGAGTTGTCCATGTTCGTTTGCAAAAGCAATAGCGGTTTGGCTCTCCAAGATCTAGGTAGAACAACCCGTGTGACGGGGTCAAGACTAGATTTGCGTTTTTAAAAAGTAGTCGCGCTGACACGCAGTTAGAACGACGTTTCTTTATTCCGAATGGTAATTTGGTTTATCTAGAACTGACGCGCTGGGCCAAAGCGCTACAATATATAGCCCTTCAATCTTATCTAAAGTACGTGGGCGTTTGCCACTGTTACACCCCCCTAGTTAGACAGTGTTTAGTCCCTAAACCCTTTTAATAAAAGGTAACCTTTTTATTTTTCATATGAAGAATTGTTTTTTCTAGTGAAGGAATGTTAGAGTAAATAACAGTTGACGAAGCAGCGTTATGCACATTAGTCTTTACACAAAATACACATATCTTTTTAGGGATACATGTTGATATCAATTCCTAGAATCCGCATCTATAGAATGTATATAGCGTAATTAATATTATACTAGCATATCCTACGTATTTTAACCAAGCGAAAGTTTTTTCTAACAATGTTGAAAACCGATGATGATTCTCTTTTTTTTTAAACAAATTCTTGGTTTCGTCTAAACTCAGTCTCATTTTTTTAAGTACATCGACGTTTACTTCTCTGGGTAGATAATTAAATGGTCTTCTAATATATCTAGTGAATTTTTATCGTAGGGTGTTTTATATTTTTTATAGCTTACGAATGATTTTTTGTACTCTATGTTTCTGTCTAAGTACAATTGTACATTATCTGTCAGAATTGTACAGCCTGGTCCTTCAACTAGCGTGTTTTCGGTCAACTTTACAGAAGTTAATGAGTTTTCGCATACAAAATCTAAGCTAAGTCTACGTGCAGGTAGTATTATGTACACTTTATTAGATAAAATATAACTTTCATTATGAAATTTAAAAGGTGAAAAGATATACTTCCTCTTGTCCTTTCTTAATTATGCTAGCGTCGCAATTGTCTGTCTATTAACCTATAATCTGGTTGGTTTCGGTGACAAATTTTGTGGTTGGCTAAGTCTTTACATTGGTTTAGTGTGTCTTTGTCAGTAGGTACGTATCCAGTTTTATATTGGAATATAAATTTATGTTCCGGGATGAGGGAAAGGTGGGTTTTTTGTACTTTTTGCGGAATAGGGACTACATGGTTGATACTGTGCTCTTCTTTTTCTAATATTGGCATACTGATGACATATATAAGGGACTTCTTGACAATCGCTACTTTGACCTCGGTGATGTCGATGATGTGTTGACAGCTCTCGAGGTCAGCATCCAGGTGATACCTAGTTCTATGCATTGTCTCAAATTCCCGAATGGTGTCTGTTAAAATTTGCGGAGTTGATATCTGAGAATGCACAATCTCATGTATCCTGTTACTTCTTGCTGTTAATAAGGTATAATGTTCTCTGTTAGTTCTTCTATCAAAATTTCCCAACTTAAGATTTCTGTTGTCACGAATAAATTCCTCGTGTTGTTGTTGAGACTTCTTCTGATTTTTATATGGTTCTGTAAATCTTCAGCCATATTTTTATTGTCCTTGTATAATTGATCGAACTCTTCGTTGATATGTTCGAGGTCGTTATTACTCAATGTCCCAAATAGAGTTTTAGCGATGTCCTCAATGGCATTAACTAATCCTCTTCTGGGTCGTTTGTTACCCATTACCTGGTTGAGTAGATGGATTTTGTTTTTGGCCCTCTCGTGCCTTTCGCCTGTTAATCTAACCTCCTGCGTTCGGTTTTTTCAAAACATTGTTAACACCTCTTTCCCCAAGCCATTTCTGGAACTTCTCGTTTAATTCCTTATCGTATTCAGGAAGGTTTTCTCGTGTTGGTATTAGCGGTGTTCCTTTTCTCTCATGTTCCTTATCATTTCATGTTAGCAGCACTGGCGCTGTACATAATACGTGCTTAAGTTGATCAAACGCTACCTGATGGTTAGTGGTCCACTTAATGGGTTGTCCTTTTTTGTGAGTTCGGTTAGGGGTTTGGCTATATGCGAGAAATTGCTAAATTACTGGGTTTTTGAGTTTTTGCCTGCAGTCCTATTTCGCGTTTGAGATTTAATAAATATCTCTTCAGACATTCTTTTCCTCGATACTGATAGCTATTTTTGTTTCCATCGGTCCATAGTTTTCGTTTTGAACGGCGTATGTTAACTCGTTGACTCCTTGCCGAAATAGGAGGTTGAAATTCTGAACCGCTCGCGTGGGTTCCTGCCTGCAGCTTTCTAATTTGCTCCTTAACGCAGAAACTGATCCGGTTTTTTTTCAAATTTTAGCGCGAGGTTTCGAAAAGATCTTCATACAAGTTGATGACCGTAAACCTTACAGCTCTTTTCGCGTTTCCTTGGATTTTTTCGGCTATCACGAAGTCTAAGTATAATTTTCTTAGCTTGGATGGTACCTTCATTTTAATGATTTGTGAGAAGCATAGGACGAGCGAGGTGATTGCGTACTTCCCTGTTTTGGAAGACAGGCTCTAGGTTTTGGGGGTTCGCGGGGGGCATAGCCATAACAGGGTAATTGGGTGCTTCCCTGTTATAATAACTAGGTACTTGGTTTTGAGGATTCACGGGGAGTGTAGACCCAACCGGGTGATCAGGTGTTTCTCTAATGTAACTGCTGAGTTCTTGATTTTCGGGAACTGCGTAGGACCTAGAGCAACCAGGACGGTTAATTCTCTCTCTCTATGATAGCTAGACTCTCGACTTTGATCAATAAAGCTTCCTCTTTCATCTTCGTCCGATGTTACCTCCGGACCCTCCCTATCTGTCTGTATCTGAGTTCTCATTCTGACTCGGCTGACTAAGGTTTTAATTTCTCCAACCCTGTTTACATTTTCCCTTGTCAAAAAGTTCATACCAAGTTCTAAAGTAGTCACCTTTGTTAAGATGGATTGCAGCACCTGGTCTGTTGTTGGAGGAGTGGGAGAGGATGCGGGGGATGCTATTGCTGCGGTTCTAAAGGGGGTGTTTATTTCGTCCATAACGTCCGCAGACTCAGAGTAACTAGTTTGAGTATCGTAATGGCATGCAAAGCCAGGTTTGCTATCTTATCTATTTTTGTCAAGAAAAGGATATCCGTGTCACCTTCGCTGCATGATTTTCGTTCTACTTTAATTTTTATAAAACTTTTCGCTTGAGGGATCGCACTGTTACAAATTCGTTTTTACAAATTCACTTTTACAAATTCACTTCTTATTTTATTAAATTAAATGCTTACTTTTTGCTTTTGTGGCTGCGTGGTTGTCCTTCTTGTGCTAAGAGATGATGAACCAGGCGTGGCGGCACGAAGCATCGCCCGCTTGCGGCTATTAACTTTTTCTTGTCCTCCCTCGTAGGTAGGTGATGACCGCCACGACATATCGGCGGCTTGCTTTCGCTAGCTTCTTCTTCTGGGAATTACTTACGGGGGTTCACAGCGGTATGTTGCTTATCCAAGCTTGCTCTTCAGGTTTTCATGGATACTGGTTTACGTAGAGTAGAGCCTACTTTAGTTCAGCCACTAGTTTTACCAGTATCATTACTTTCCTGTTTTTTATCAGGAAACATTCGTAAATATTTCCACGGAGTTCTTCCTTGATTCCATAGAATTTTCACTCTCTTGGCGAGCTCGAGGGCCTGGCACGATCGCCAAAAATGTGACGGGGTCAAGACAAAATTTGAGTTTTTAAAAAGTAGTCACGCTGACGCATGGTAATTAGGTTTATCTAGAACTGATGCGCTGGGCCAAAGCGCTACAATATATAGCCCTTTAATCTTATCTATAGTACGTGGGCGTATGCCACTGTTACACCCGCTCGTTATTGAGATCCCGCAACGACATGCCTATTCCTCTCCTGTTCGTATGCCCAAATAAAATATTAAGATTTTTTCAAATTTTTCGTACAATATTGACTAAGTTCGAATTGAATTTGCTTTAAATTTTAGAAAAATATATTAAACTACTTTGAATTGGAAAAATTCCAAATAAAACAATTTGCAATTAAGTGAAAGTTTAAAACAAGGTAAATGTTCCAATAAGTATGAAAAGTGTAATTTGAAAATAGCGTTTAAAAATGAATAATTTGAAATTGAAAATTTTCATGTCAGAATCTCTCGAAGCAAAAAATTAACAACTTCAATTTTTAAAATTAGTTTAATTCAAAGTGTCAAAAATTCGTGATTCAAAAGGGTCAGCATTGAATAATTTTGTTGAAAAATTATTTTTAATTTAAAGCGATTGCAATATTACAATTTAAAAGTTTTAAATGTCAAAGCTTCTGAAATTCTAAAAAATTGAATTGTTATTGCTCTAAAAATATGACATTCGACTCTAATGAACGAGGATATAAAAATTACAATTTAATATATAATATTATTTTTTCTCGAAATTTCTCAGCCTAATAGGTACTAAAATATCTGTCTTCAAGTACATAAGTTTTAGTGCTTTAATTTGTTCTGATGCTATCACTTGAAAACAGTTAATTGTAAACAAAAAATCAGTTTGCTTGCAAGTTTGAGCGCGCCTAGTGTGCGCTTCCAATGAATATCGCGCTTCGCGCACGATAATGGGTTACCTCCCGCTCGGATATTCATTATTTGCATTCCGAATGCTTGAGTAACACTTTATAAAAAGATCTCTTTTAGATCGCAGTATTCACTCTTCATATTCTGAATTTTCTACTTAATTAGGTATGGTTAGAGATTAAGTTTCTCAAAGCTCTATCGCCTTGCAGACACATTCTCATCGTGAAAATCGCGCTATGCGCTCGATTTTTGAAGGAAATTTATAAACAGGTTCTGTTCAATTTTCTTTTTCGTAACGAAAAGGGGATTGGTCAAGGTAAGGAAAAGAACAGTTTAGAGAAAAGGTAAGAAATATTAAAATGGGAGAGGAAAATGTGGACAAGGACATGGAAAAAATGATAGGAACAAACAAAAATGAAATTAGTAAAGAGGGGAATAGAGTTGGATGGGATGAAAATTGTAAAGAGAAAAAGAAGGAGATCAGAGAGGAATTAAAAAATTAGAGAAAAGAAAAAAGTAATGGGGAAGAATATAAGAGAAAAAAGAAAGAGTATTATGAATTGTGTGATAAAAAAGGAGGAAGAGAATAAAAGGTTTGAAGAAGAGGCGGTGAAGGCTAGGACGGAAGAAGAGGTATAGAAGGGAGTAAATAGAGAAAGAAGAAGAAGAAGAAAAAGAGTGAACCAAAATATTGAAATGGTAGAATGGAAAAAGTATTTTTTGGATTCGCTAGGAGGAGTAGAGAGAAAAGTTAGGAAGGGAGAAAAATATGGTAGAGGAAGAGATGAGGAAGAGGTCATAACAAGTGAAAAAATAGTCAAGGCGTTAGTAATAATGAAGGATGGAAAGGCGCCTGGTATAGATGAAATTTTAAGTGAATTATTGAAATATGGAGGGACAGTACTAGAGGAATGGGCATATATAATGTGTAATCGAGTTTAGAGAGGAGAAGGGTTGCCAAAGTTATGAAAAGAAAGAGTAGTGATACCAATAGTGTGACGCTGATGCTAACACTGTATAAAGTATATGTAACTGTTTTGTCGGAGAGATTGAAGAAAGAAGTTGAGGAAAAAAAGATAGAGCCACCGAATCAGTGACAGTTTAGAAAATGAATGGTGGTGAATTACAACATATATGTTCTAAACTATCTAGTAAATAAGAGGATTAAAAAGGAAAAATGAGCAATGTTAGCAATGTTCGTGGATATAAGGCAGCGTTTGACTCATTAGATAGAGGCGAAATAGAAAAAGTTATGGTGAAAAGGGGGATAAGAGAGGTCCACTTTCGTGTAATATATTAATATCATACTTGGAAGAAGAAATGAGGAGAAAATGTTGGGGAGGAATTAGGAAAGGGAAGGAAAAGATATATACACTGGCATACGCAGTCGACATTGTGCTGATGGCAGAGGATGAAGAAGGTATGGCGGGCTTAATTACAGGATTGAAGAAAGAATTAGATGGGAAAATAGCTGGATTTAAATCTAGAAAATAGAAAGATAATTAGGTTTAGAAAGGGAGGGGGGAGACAGAAAGAATATATGGGGAGATTGAAGGAAATAAAGTTAGAAGAAGTATAAGTGTTTTAAATATTTGGGATATATCTTGCAAACAAATGGAGATTATAGAGCTGATATAAAATAAAGGATAAAAAACCAGGTAGAGATAATGAAACAGATATGGGGAATAGAAAAAAGACGGTTAAAAAAATTAGAAAAGGAGAATGTTGTTATTTGATACGCTGTTATGGCCGGTATTAATTTATGGGGCAGAGATATGGGGATGGAAAGAAAGAAAAGATATTGAGAATTTACAAAAAAGGTATAGAAGGTGGACATTTGGGATAGGTTGGAGGACGTCAGAATACCATATATGGTGAGAGAAGAAGTGCAAAGGGATAAATTAAGTATTAGAGCAGGAAAGTGGGCATGGAAATTTTAGACGAAGCTGAGGTAGGGAAAAGGAGTGAAGTTGGCGAGAAAGTGTGTGATGGAGGTAGAAGAGAGGAGACAGAGGGCGATAGAATTACAGTGAAAATTCTATAATTCGAACCGCCGATAATTAGAATTTTCGATCATTTGAAGTTTTTTGTTGTTCTCTGTCAAAACTCCTATTATTTCAATGTTAAAAATATTTCATAATTCGAGTTTCGATAATTTGAAGTTTTTGTTAATTCGAATATCACTTGACGTCCCGAGAGAGTTTATAGTTTCGATAATTCGAAGTACAAGAATTTTCATTTGCTAAACTCTATGCAACAATGAGCAGATGCAGAAAATGTCTAAGTGTTCTAAGAATAACGATTAGGCACAATAGCATGTGCCAATGAAAATGGACTATTTTGTCCAGTATGTTTTCAAAAGTGGTATATGGGGCAGGATACGTCAAGTACTCACGCGTTTCTTCACCTTCACGTTAGTGTAACTTCTTTTAGAATGATCTGATTGGACTTTATTTTAGAAACCTCTTCTCATGTGTTTTGGAAACCTGTTTTCATATACTTAAAGAATATCTCTTTCAAAAAATAGCTTTTTTATACTCTTTGAAATAATGTAAAATAAAACGCGGACCGAACATGTATTTTTAATCAAAATTAAATGTTTACGCTCATTATGAAGGAAATAAAAGGTGTGAGATGAAATATATAACATAATTTATATATTTCTGCACAGATGATCATCTAAAAAAAGTGAAATATAATTTTAAGGCACATTAGACCTAACAGAATTCGTGCCCCAGCGCTTCTACATTTTTTGAAAGAGTATAAAAAATCTATTTTTTAAATAGAAGTTTTTTTTGTCAAAATATGTTTTTTTTCAAACAATCAATTGAAGTTTTGATTTTTTTTTAATCTGCACGCTACGCGGGAACATTCAGGATGCGTAATACGCGCGCGGGTTGCAAGCTTGAGCGCGCCTATGGCGCGCGACTATTGGTTCTCGCGCTACGCGCTTGGCCTTTCTATGTACACCACATTTCTGCGCAAGACTTTTAAAATGAAAGGTCGAAGCATCGAAAACTGTCATTTGGTTATTGTGAATTCTATTTTGTTAAAGCTCCTTTGGCTTTAATGCACACATTTTCATCACGTATCTCGTGCTTCACACTTAATTTTGTCGACCGTGCGAAGTTTTCTACATCATATTCAACTCTATCAGTATATGTTCAACTATATCAGTACAAATCTCCTTTTTAATAGTGAATTTAATTTTTTTCATTTTGCATTAGATCTTATTCTTAGCCATCCTGCAAAATGTATATCATTTCAATAAATTTATTTTACTACTATTCATGATACGCATTAGTATTAAAACAGAAGTGTTTTACTGTCTTATTTTTATCATTAAAAAAATGGGCATTCTATTAAAATAAAAATTATTATTAAAAATTTCACTGCTACTTGTATCGTTTTGCCATAAATTTAATTTGTTTACATTCAACGCAAATGTAATTTAGGCAAACAATTTTGGTAAATAAAATATTATTGTTGTTTATAACAAACTTGTAGATATTTTTTGGTGAAACAACTTTTGTCTTTTAATTTTGTTCGTCGTTTTTCCACAATGAAAAAAAAAATTTTAATCTTTTCTTTTACGATTGAAAGAAAATCTAATTGTCCTATCTAAAAATTATTAATGACAAATTTGTAGATCTTTTTGGGATAAACATCTTGATTCTGTTAATTTTAGTTCGTACCTTGTGTTTTTTTAAGATTTAAACAAAAACTGCGTGTCCTATCAAAAGTTATTCATGACAAATGTCTATTTATTTTTTTCATAGCTTGTGCCGTTAGTCCAAAACTTTAATTTTTTATTTTTAATGTCAATTTTTACGACTGAAAATAAAAATTATGCATTCTATCGAAAAGAGATTAATTACAAATTTGTAGATCTTTTGAGGGCGCGCAATTTTAGTACATTCGTTTTTTTCGTATCTTATATAGATTGGCCGTAAAATGAAATTTTTGAGTTTTCGTTAGTTTTTGGATTATCAAAATTTGAATTTTCAACTTTTCGACAAAATTCAAAAGTTTGTCTTGTTAATCTTTTCGTGCCTTTTTTCACATCATGCGTTGTTTGGCTTAAAATGTCTATTTTGGTTTGTTTTTTCGGATTTTGAAAATATTATAACTCTGATAATTCTTATTTTATCGAAAAAGTCATTAGGATAATTTATTTTAGTTTCCGAGTACTATCGGTAGCCGTTCATCGAATTTTTAAATCTGGGGAAAAAAAGTTTCAAATATTTTGAAAATGTGCTCACTTTTTTAATTTTCATCCAAAATAGCTGGTTTACGAACTTGATCTTTCTATTTAGGCCTTAGGAAATGTTTGATAGCAGAATCCAATCTGATCAATCTTTCGAAAGTTATCGTGCCTACAGAATACAGACTACGCACTACAGACAAACAGACACCTTCATAAAAATAATTTTTTCTGACTCAGGAGGTTTCAAAACCTGGAGATTTGATGGAAACCGACAAAGTGAAGTTTCTCATAAAACCAGTACCTTCTCATTCGGATGAGAATGTAAAAATAATAATTTAAAAAAATATATCGTTATAATATGCTCAAAGTACATCGGTCCAATCGGATTATCCTAAAAGAAGTTACGCTAACGTCAAGGTGAAGTAAGTTGCAACTGAAGTTGCAACAGATTCAGTCTAAATTTTCTATCTGAATTCTAAAGTTGACCATTTTGTGTACAATATGGAAAAAAATTATAAAATGTTTAATTTAAGTGACAAAATAAAAATATTAATTTATTTTATTATTATTGATCATTATTATCTCTCTAAATCTGAATTAGTGGAAATTTCACTAAATAAATTAGTAAATGTATGATTCACTAACAAAATAGTAACATTTTGAGGATTGACTTTTAAAACAGTAAGTATTTTACTAATAAATTAGTAAAACTTGTACTGATCTCAATTAGTAAACATGGTTCACTATTATTTAGTAACTTCGTTTTAGTAATTCAGTAGTAAACTAGCGCGCTTACCAGCGAATTAGTGAACTGTAATGATTTCGACCAATCAGAAGTCATTTCGTTACATGGCATTCTGACATGTATGTCAGAAGCGAAGTGAAGCTATGTCGAATGGAATTCGAAAAATCGAATGTTTAATAGAGTTTTACTAATTTCTTAGTAGAATTCTACTAATTGCTGAGTGAAATTTTACTAATGGCTTAGTAGTTTTCTACTAATCGTTAGTGACCGACTTCTCGCTAATTGAATTAGTAAGATTGTACTATCGATTAGTAAAATTTCACTAATTCAGATTTAGAGAGATAATGAACTTAAATTATTATTACTCATTTTTTATTTATTAAGATATCGCCTGAAAACTCAATCATTCCATCATTTGAATTTTCGATAACTAGAATTTTTTTCCATGTCGCATGCAACTTCGCTTTATGGAAGTTTCACTGAAACGCGTTGGGAAGAAGAAAAGAGGGAGTTCTTGAATACCAGAGGCATATAGAAGATGGAACTGGAATAAACTATGAAGAATTGGAAAGAAGGACAGGGAGAGACAATTAATAGCAACATGGGGGATGATTGAGGAATCAAAATACAATAAATGGTATACGATGATAAAAAAGCAAGGTTTACCAAAGTATTTAGAAAAGGGATGGGGAGAGAGGAGGTGGACCAGAATAGCAAGATTTAGATTTGGAAACGAGGTAAGAGAGGGTATTGGGTAAAGCAAGAGAACAGTAAGTGTAGAGTATGAATGGGAGGAGGTAACATGGGATGGATTGGGAGAAGAATGGATGAAGGAGTTGGTGGGTGCTAGGGGGGCGATTGAGAGTGAATGAAAGAATGCATGTGAAAAAATGGCAAATTGGAGGACAAAAAAGTGAAAGAATAAGGAGACGGAAGTCGCTTAGATTAGAATGTTGAAGATTGTAAGTAACGGATATGTAATAGCATAAGTAGACTAAGATGCATTTGCGTTCTCATTTTTGCTCTCTCGCTTGCACTTGCACTCTCGCTTTCGATTGCTCACTCACCCACTTGTTTGCTAAAAAGTCCTAAATTGCGCTATCACAGGAAATAAAGGTAAGGAACTAGATATAAGACTTTATGTAAATAGTTGTAAATACTTGTAAATATTAAGGATAAGATTTTTTTGTTTAATATGTAAGTGGGAATACTGTAAGGAATGGAAGTCATGTAAACCCTTAGGGGAAACATTATGAATAAAGAAAAAGAAGAATAATGCACATTATGTGATATAATAAATAGTATAAAAAATAAATCAATTGTATAATAAATTTAAAACACAGGTAAGTGAAGTAAGCGGTGTTTATTTAAATATTTTTTTATTTTATTCCTGGAACAATATTTGAAAGGTTGCAGTCACGAAGTAATAGTAAGAAGTGGTATCTCCCTATGCGTTTGGCCGGCAGAGGTGGGACAAAAACACCTCCAAGAATTATGACCAGATTACAAAGCGTAAGAACGTTTCTAAATTTTTGTCATGCGCGTTGTCGATATAGTCTAGCAGACGTTTGAATTTTTGATCCGAGCGTTTTAATATATAGCATAGAGGGGGAATATCACGTGACACGAAAACATCAACGCGCATGACAAAAATGTAGAAACGTTCTTACTCTTCGTCATAATTCTTGGAGGTGTTTTTGTCCTACCCCCACTTACGGAGTTTTTACTCCTTACTATTACTTCGTGGTTGCAGTATACAGAATTAGATAAGAAACAAAAACGAAATTTTTAGGAGAGAGAAATAGCATTTCGTAAAATCTAAATCAGCCTATAAAGATAAAAATAAAAGTTACTTCCGAGCTGAAGTGTTTGTGAATTGAGGCCAAAAAAGTATGATTAAAAAAAATTATCCAGTTCCGAGAAATAAAATGTGGAAGTTTACAATCTCAAAGAGATTCAAATTTCGTGGATTGTGGAAATTGTTTTTGAACTTTTTGAATAAAAACTTGCTCTCAAAATATGAGGAGGCTCAGTAAGAATAAAAAAGAGTTTATAGAAAAAACATATTCTGTTCCAGGAAAATAAAGATTTAGTATGGCGGCATCGCACTGTAACAGTCATAAGAGTTTTGAAATTGGCTTTTAGTAGAAATTGATTATTTTAGGTTGGAATTTGATTATAATTTAAAATATAAATCACACGAATGGATACAAAAATACAATGCTTGCAGGTACAGTCGAGAATGGCGCGAACTCGCGAACTAAGGGCAGAAATGTAGCGCTACTGCGCTTGCGTGATATTGGTGGTAGCTTTCTGGTAAAGCGTCCCAGGACGCTCGCGGACTCAACGTTAGTTGCTAATACGAGTATATCTAAGTGCCTCGAATATTTAACATTGCATAACGCATCTTATTTCAACTCTAATCTTAACTTTACGCAGTAATATATTTTAACGAGGATTAACTAAATAAGGTGCCTTTTACAAAAGGTACTGTATTGAAATGAATCCAAGTAAGATGTATACAACATTTAATTTTAATAGTCTATAAAACAGTTATTTATAGATGTAGGATTCATGTGATCTAGTAATCTCAACTTAACACTTTAGAAAGGGTACCTGTACTAGTGGAACAGTCACTTGTACCATAATAACCTGTAATGTAATACAGAACTCCTCATACAAATTATTTTTCCATTTTTCTCCGTGTATGTATTTTGATGATAATTACTTCTTTCGGAAGACAATTATTCTTCATGGTTGATATTTTTTTCATATTCATCATTTTAATGGAAAATCCATCTGTTTTTTTTTGGAAATTCCGTTGTTTCTTGAGAAATTTTTTTTGAACTGAAAATTTAACTGTATAATTGTTTGTTAAAAGTTGATAATTTCATTTAAAAATAAACATTTTCCAGTTTACAATTAAAGTGATTGATATTCCTGGTTGAAAATATAAATATTCCATTTTGGGTGGAAAACTTATATTTTTTAATTGAAAATTAAAGCAATTGGTTAAAATTTCTTTAATTTCCTGAAAAATGGATCTTTGGATAGAAAATCAATCTTCTTCGTTAAAAGTTTATCGTTTAATGAAAAGTGCAGCTACTTTGTTAAAAATACAACTGCGGTTCGTTCCAAACTCAATTATTCATTTGCAAATTCAACTATTTTGCTCCACCTGTTTTCACTTGATAACTTAACAATTTTGTTGGAAATTCGTCTTTTTGAATTAAATATTCATTCTTTTATAGCACAAAACTTATCTTTCACACTTGAAAATTAATATTTTTTGGGAGAAAATTCAAATAGACAATTTAGAACATTTAAAACTTACTGTCGAATTGTTGCGGCAATTTTCCCTGAAAGTATTGATATAAATTAATACTTGGACAGTATAGCAGGAATCGCAAAATAACAAGCTGATGATTGCATTTATAACATTTCAACCAATATTGAAGATATGAGAATAGGCTTGGTCAAAGTTGCCCCACCCTTAAAGACTAATTTCTGGGCTTGCCATGATTCTTTCTCAATTAAAAAAGAACATTCCCGTAATGAAAAATATTTGTTTGATAGATTGAAAAATTTCAATGCAAATTTTTTATATTGACATTCCGTTTATGAAAACAGGAGACTTTAGTTCTTGTTTTTCATAGAAACACGAGAGCCTGCATGAAAAAGTGCATGGACGTTAAAGAAGCTAGAGAAGTATGCCAGGACAGAAAAGT
>JAAAKG020134854.1:0-11172 GCA_010014905.2 Druon quercuslanigerum
GTAAATATTAAGGAAATGTTTTTTTTCTTAATGAACGATATTCAATTTCAATGGTTTAAAAATGGATTTTTTTAGACTGGAATTTTGAAATTTAATAAAAGATTTTAATTAGGAATACACTTTTTTAATTTTAAAATTGAAAATAGTTTGTAAAGTTTTAATCAAGCAATTATTATTATTTTTTATTAATTTTAACATTTAATTATTATGTATTTTATAAATCTTGAACTAAAGTTTAATTTTAAAAATTGATAATTAATCTGTATTTCCAGATGATGAACTAAAAATCTTTTCTAACCAAAATGTTCTATTTCAAACGCTTCTAATTTTTAATTCTTTAAGTTTTTAAAACTAAAATATATAACAATTGAAAAACATAAAAATTCAACTAATTATTTTTAAAAAATAGTTGAAATCAAAGATGAACAGATTTTTTTTCTATACATTTGTGAATAAAAAAATATAATAAAAAAATTGCCGGTCATTTCCCGATTTTCCCGGATTCACGGTCCAGTGGTAACCCTGTATTATTTTCATAAAAATTTACATGTGATACATACATATTTAGGTGTTCATTCGAGCGGAATTCTTGGCGCGGACCGTCGAAAGGAAAACAGTAGCGAAGTGGATAAAGCCTGACAAGTAAGACCGAACTTTTGCCAATTTCGAGAGGGAAGGAAGCTTGCTTTCATGTTTGACAAATTATGTTTGTACTTTTTATAGTTAAACGAATGATAACTTTTCTGGGGTTGGGCGCTCGTATAAGTTTCCCAACTTCGAGAACTGATTTTTGCCCCGCCAGCAAATACTATCAATCGGCTTTCTCGGGTTGTTTCAGCTTTGCGGTATGTATTCAGGAATGTATATTTTTTTTTGAAGTAAATTTTTTTGTTTAAAGCAGGCGGGTTTTTTGATCGGAGAAATATATTTCCGGTCAGTTCCAGGTTCGAAAAATTTTTCACAGTCAATAAAATTTTTAAAAACCCAACACTGAAACTAAAAAATTTTTTAATAAAAAAATTTTGTATTTAAATTTTAAATAATTTACACGTATAAATTAGAAGATATTACAATTTTTGAATATAATAGAATACAAATCTACGTTATATTTTTATTGCTCTAAATTGAAAAAACAATAAATGAACTCAAAAATTTTATTATTTTAAGGACTTTTAAGCTAGAAACAATAAAAATTGAAAAATTGAAATTTATATATAATTGAACACTTCTTAAACTAGAATTTCAATTATTTTTATTTTAAATAGTTTAAACGTCTTTGAAAAGCTTCAAAATGTTATTTCAAAATCTTGAGAAACCTTGTTATTTTAAATTTGTTCAAATTTAAAATTATTTTTGAAAATTTTCAGAACTTCTGAATATCTGTTGAAATTAATTGAATTTTATCCAAAATTTTTTCGGAAATCATGCAAATTTTTAAAAATATCCTTAAAATTTTGATTTATAAATAAAAAATTGAAGATTTTTAATTTGTAGAAGAAATTTGAGTAATTTTAAGATATATTCAGTAGGTAGAAAGCTCAAGGACCCTAGGAAAATTAAAAACAATTTTTCATCCAAAAATTTTTTTTAAGAGAATATTTAAAAAGGTAATAAGAGATTTCCAAAATTATCAAAATAGAATTATTTTTTAAATACAAAAATTAAAACTGTAACCTTCAAAGTATAAAGGGTCTTCAAAATTTTAACGATTTTGGCTTGCTGTGCTTCCAATTTACTCGTCTTAAATGAACAGTCGAATATTGCAAAACATTCAATATTTATTCTTTTTCTTAATTCAAAAATTTCAAATTGTATTAGTTAAAAAGTGAATATTTTAGACTGAAACAATTTAATTTTTGACGTTAAAATCTGACAATTCTTAAATTTTGAATTAATTTTTTATTTATTTATTAAATCAACTTTGCTTTATTTCCTCCACGTCATGAAATCTTTTTCCTTTTAAAGGATAAATTAATTTGAGAAACAGTGAGAAATAACCGGATGTCAGAAATTTCTGGCGTTTCACCAGAAATTGCTGAATAAGCCATGGCCATGTTGTTGGCCATGGTTACATATTTTCCATTTTAAAATAAAAAGAATATATTCATAATTAAAGGCTTTGATTAAATTTCAAAATTGCAGTCTAAAAAATTCCATTTTTAAACCATTGAAATTGAAAATTGTTCATTAAGAAAATAAACATTTCCTTAATATTTAAAAATATCTGACTGTTTATTTAAAATCCGTAATTTTAAAATAAATATTCAAAACCAAACAAAAAAAACTAAGGTTTAAAGATTACAATTTTAATTACTCTTTAAAAAAAAAAAAATTGTACATCAAATTCTTGAATTTATATATATAAATTCGAAATCTTTTATTCTGAGACAAAATTAGGAAGTTAAAGATGTATTTAGAACTTTCAAAAAATTTAAAATGATTTTTTATTTTCAAAAATGAATTTAAAGAGAATATTTTAGGAAATTTAGAAATATTTATAAAATTATCAAAAATGAATGTGGAAGATTTTTAGGAATTTTTTTTAATTTGAAAGCATTAAAAAAAATTGTAAGACAATTTTGAAAAAATTCGAATAATTTAAAAATATGTTTGGAAGCTCTTAATATTTTTCTAAATAATTTAAAATTCAAAATGATAATAATTTAATTTTTAAATTAAGAAAAAGAGGTTATAATCTGACAATTCCTAATTTTTGAACTGATTTTTTATTTATTTATTAAATCAGCTTTGTTTTATTTCCTCCACGTCTTGAAATATTTTTCCTTTTAGAGGATAATTTAATTTTAGAAACAGCGAGAAATAACCGGATGTCAGAAATTTCTGGCGTTTCACCAAAAAATGCTGAATAAGCTGTGGCGAATGTTGGCCATGGTTGCATGGAGGATCAACAACGGGATGGTATAAAATATTCTTAAATGGGAATAATCGAAAACAAAAGATAAATACGCGGGTTAGCATTTAGGAATGTTATCGTTATCAGACGTGGAAATAAAGCGTTCGCTAGAAAGTGATACGTGACAAGGAAAGAGGAATTAAAAATATAAATATTTTTTAAGAGGCCTAGCTTTAGAAGATCTTAAATACTACAGTTTCTAATAATTTTTTGCAGTTTAAAGACACTTTTTCGAATAGCTTCCAGCTTTATTTCTTTCTATTTTTATTTTTGATTTATTTCCTCCAGGTCATGAGATGTATTTTCTTTTAAAGGATAGTTTATTTTAGAAACTATCAAAAATCACCTGGTGTCAGAAATTTCTGGCGTTTCACCAGAAATTGCTGAATAAGCTGTGCCAAACACACTTTTTAAGGATTTCACCTCGTAAACGAGAATAATCGAATACGACAGATAACCACGCTTCCGCACAGCTTTGCTGATACAGTTTGTAGTACTTTTCTGCAGTTTAAAGACACTTTTTCGAACAGCTAACAGCTTTTTCTCTGCTTTATTTCCATTACTTTATGAAATTGCTTTCCTTTTAGAGGATACTTTAAATTGAAAAACTATCAAAAATCACCCGGTGTCAGAAATTTCTGGCGTTTCACCAGAAATTGCTGAATAACCTGCAGAATTTTTTTTTTTTAGGAATTTCGCCTCCAGATGCATGGGGGACGATCAACGGAATGATGTAAAATATGCATAAACGGGAATAATCGAATACGACAGATAACTACGCTCGTTAGCATTTAGGGAATATTATCGTAAACAGACGTGTTTACAAAGGGTTCGCTGGAAAGTGATACGTGACACGCATACCGCAAAGGGGTAGCAGCTGGATTCGCAGGAGGACTTGAATTTCAGTTTGTTCCGCGACAATGGCTATGAAGGCTACTCGAAATGCGTGTCACGAAGCAAACTACCTGCTCGCAATGTGGTCAAAAGCGCTTAGCTCGTCAAATATTCAGACGAAAAACACGTGAAATTATTTCGGCACGAGTCACTCGCTTTTTTCGCATAATGCAAAAATAATGGTGACTGATTCACGTGCACAAATTTTTGTTTGATTCAAACAAACATTTGTTTATATTTTTTAAAAATTAAAAAAAAAAATTTTTTTAATTCTTTTTTAAAATTCCATAACTTGTCCTGATTTTCCAAGCTCTGGAGCAACCCTGATATCTTCACGACTTGGATAATCTAGTTATGACAGATCTCTCTTTTCATTGTGTCCAATGAATTTGCATAATGTGGAGATGAGAGGCTGTGAAACTGAAGCTAGTATCTGTACCCTTTATGCAAAGAAACTCGAAAACTGCTCTGGACTTTTAAGTGCACTTAGAGTTTGAAAGTTCGTCTCTAGTGAAAGGAAGATCATAAATTAGAGAGGATAGTAAGTAAAAATACAATAGATTTAAAAAAAAAAAATTGTTCAACAATGAAAGGAAAGTAGAAAGTCATAAAGTTAAAAAATATCTCATTGTAGGTCTTGTTCCGAAAGGGCAGTGACGCACCATTAATTTTAATTAAGGATATGGTTGTTAACGTGTACAAGATTCCGATGAACTAAGGTTGGTTTACGATGTGGTTACGGCTTTGAACTTCACCAGGAAACAAGGGTCGCACGATATCATGTGACATGTTATGACAACGAAAGGATGATACAGATCCAAACTCTGAATAGACAACATGTTCCATTCCAAAATAATATTCAAAAGTTTACACTACAGGGTTGCAGCTAAAGTATGATTTCGAAATTCCAGGTCAACTTTTATTAAAAAAGCAGTTTATTTTTCATATTAATTTGCACAATTATGAATAAATACGATTCTCTACTTTAATTTAGGAAATAATCAGATATCACTTGGTGTCAGAAATTTCTGGTGATTCACCAGAAATTTCTGAATAAGCTGCGACTTATTTATTTTTTCCACCCTTGTCCGCCACTATTGTATTCATTTCTATGCTAAAAAATTTCTAGAAATGGAGCTTGATTGATTTGAAGTTTGTGTAATATTTTACTGCATGTTGGATCTTTTGATCATATAATATAACAAATTAAAATAAATATGAAATTTTGAAATTAATTTCTGTGGAACAATGTGAATAATTATGCATTGATATTTGATTATACCAAACAAACATTATCAAGCAAAGGCAAAAGGAAAATTGATCCTTTGTTACTCGCGAGTGGAACCGAGGGTAAAATACGCAAGTAAAGTGGATCGACCCTTTAAAATTACAAAGGGTAAAAGGGTAGGAAATATTGCGAATTATCGTGACAAAAACTCAATTTTTTTTTGCTAAAAACTGTATTATAATTGTTCAAATGTATTTTTCTAAACTTTTTCTGATTGGAGGAAAGTGAATAAGCTTTTTAGTTATTGTTTCCGAAATTTTTAACATTTAAGGAACATTTAATTTTATACAGTTTTATATTATAGAAAGCAAATATTAAAACTTTTTAAAAATCCCTCGTTCAATTTAAAGAAAATTTGTTAAAAAACATCATTTTAATTAATTTTAATTTATAAAAGATTAATTATAAATCACATTGATAAAAATAAATATATTCTTACTTCCAATTCAGAAAAAAATGTAAACTTAAAGTTAAAAATAAACTGGTTAAGAATAAATTTCATAAATTGAAATAAATAAATAAATTGAAAACAAAAAATCCTTTTTTTTATCAAGAAAAAAAATGAAAATAAAAAAAATCCTCTTCTTGGTCTAAAGAAAAATATCTAAAATAAAGAATCTGACCTCCTTCAATTCAATTAAAATATTAATCAAAATGTTAGAAATGAAAAAAGTTCCTCCTCCACTTCAAAAACAAATTAAATAGCAAAATTTTCTCCCTTTCAATTAAGTATATATGTTAAAAATAAAAAGTATCTATTTTAATTTAAAAAAATATAAAATTACTCTTTTTAATCTAAAGAAAATGTTTAAAGTAAATAATCTGAACATCTAAAACTAAAATTAAATTTATTTAAGTATTTAATTCAATTAAAGAAATTAAATACTAACCTTTCCTGAAATCCAATTGAATAAAAATGCTTAAAAAATATTTTCCTCTTTCGATGCCCAAAAAGATTAAAAATAAAAAATTATTTCATTTTATCACAGACATTTTTTTAAAGTTCCAAAAAATTAAAAATATGATTTTCAATTTTAACAAAAATTTAAAAAATTAGTTGCAGGGCAAAAAATAAATATTATCGACTTTCATGTCAATTGAAAAATCTTTTTTACAATTATGATGCTTGGGTCAATTTAAAACGATTCCTTTTTAAAAAAAATAGTAAAAATTTAATTTAATTATTAAGCCAAATGTTTAACATAAAAAAATACTTTCTTCAATAGAAACAAATACATAAAAATCAAGATATTCTCAGATCGAACTCAATAAAAATAACAAAATTTCATCTTTCAATCAAGAAAAAATTGAAAATAAAAAATTAACTTCTTAAACTCGAAACAATTTCACATCCATCTGAGTCTAAATTGAATAATTGTATTTTATAATTAATGTGTGACATTTAAAGCGATTGAAAAGCTTTTCTTTAGTAAACAAATAAAAAATTAAAGTATTAACATAGTTATAAATTACCAAAACAGATGGTAGTTCTGAAATAATGATCTATACATTAAAGCGCTCCTAATATTTCAATTTTAATAATTAAAATTTTGATAAATTTATAAATTTAAATTGTTTTAATTTGAATTTCAAATATTTTAATTTTAAAAGATTTTTAACACTTTGATTGCGCAGTTAGTTATTTAATTTAAAAGGAGAGGTCGAAAGATATGCATCGCCGATTCCTCGGCAGTCGAATAAGCGACGCACATCTCGCGACCTTTCCTCGTTAAAATAAAAATCGCCATTACTTTGAAATAGCGCCCACACAAAACAAATGTTTATCCTCTTTTGAAGAATGAATCCAAAAACTGATATTCCATAATATTTTATTTAAAAATACTAAATAAAATACTATTACTTTCTCGTTTTCCTCATATTTCATATCTCATCATTCACGGCTTGACTTTAAAAGCATGCAACTTCGTTTCCCATAAAAAACCTTCACAGGTTGCTCATATGTCAATTTTTTCTTTTTTCTCACTTGAAATATAGCTGGACTCGAAAACGAGTGGAAAAATCGATGAGTCGTCAGGCGATCCCGTGACGAAAATAACACCGAACGTAAAATGGTGTCAAACTCGTTGACACATCGCGAGCGTAATAACAGAGCTGACAGAAAAAAAATGAAGCAAAAAAACAAAGGAAATGATAAAAGGGAAAATAGAAACAACATTTACGAGTGTGAACATTACTCAATAGAGTAGATATCTGTGGAAGCTATAAAAGCGGCACGCCAGTTAGAACTTTACGGTTTGCGAATTGCCGCATTTTTGCGGATGGATATACCGAGAGCATTGTGTGACCAAACCAGGTTGACAAGGGTTGAAGCCGAACCCGTTGTTTTCACCACGTCACCCTTATCGTCATCATTGCCCTAATTTTCGCAGACCCAAATAAAGGGGATAAACTCGCCTGTTCAAGTCGACCTCTGCGACACCTGAGCATTATATCGACATCCTTCCGACGTGTCTATTATCCGCAAAAAAAATGAAACAAATAGCAGAGTTGCTATAGAAGATCGGTTTTTAACTTTTTTTTAAATTTTAACTTTAAAAAATTAGTCAAATTAGGAGCAAGACGCCCATAAAAGAGGGTTTCGCCTATTCAAGTCGACCTCTGCGACGCGCATTAAGCGACATTATTTTAATATATTTAATTTTTAATATTTTTATTTGTTAATCGCAGAAAAACTTTAATAAAAAGCAGGGTTGCTGAAGAAGATCGGTTTTTAAATTCTGTCACTTTTCCAGGATTTCAAGGTCTACTTTTGATAAAATTTGTTTTCAACTTTAAAAAAAATAATCAAAGCAGGCGGAACGCACATAAAAAAAAGAGTTTCGCCTATTCAAGTCGACATCTGCGACGCGCATTAGGCGACATCCTTTCACCATGTCTATTCTCCAAAAAAAATGAAATAAATAGCAGAGGTGCTAGAGAAGATCGATTTTTGAATTCCACAACTTTTCTAGGATTTCCGGGTCTACTTTTGTAAAAAAATTGATTTTAATTTTTTTAAATTGGTCAAACTACGCGCAACATGCTTAAAAAAGTTTCGCGTGTGCAAGTCGCCATCTGCGACGTGCATTAAGCGACATTATTTTAACATATCTTTTATCCAGAGAAAAATTTAAATAAAAAGCAGGGATACTAGAGAAGCTCGGTTTTTAAATTCCGTGACTTTTCCAGGATTTCAAAGGTCTACTTTTGGAAAAATTCAATTTCAACTTTGAAAAACTAATCAAAGTAAGCGGAACGCACCTAAAAAACTAGTTTCGCCTTTTGAAGTTGACCTCTGCGACACGCATTATAGCGACATCGTTAAAAATGTCTACAATCCGGAAAATAAAATGAAACAAATAGCAGAGTTGCTATAGAAGATCGGTTTTTAAATTCCGCGACTTTTCCAGGATTCCCAAGTATACTTTTGAAAAAATTCGATTTTAACTTTAAAAAATTTGTCAAAGTAGGTGCATCACGCCTATAAAAAAGGGTTTCATCTATTCAAGACGACCTCTGCGACGCGCATTAAGCGATATTATTTTAAAATTCCATTTATTCTCAGAAAAACTTGAATAAAAACCAGAATTGCTAGAGAAGATCGGTTTTTAAATTCCACAACTTTTCCAGGATCTCCGGGTCTACTTTTGAAAAAAAATTAATTTTAACTTTTAAAAATTGGTCAAACTACGCGCAACATTCCTAAGAAAGTTTCGCGTATGCAAGTCGCCCTCTGTGACACGCATTATAGCGACATCGTTAAAAAATGTCTATGATCCAGAAAATAAAAAGAACTGAATAGAAGAGTTGATAGAGAACGTACATTTTTTAATTTCGTGACTTTTCTAGGATTTATAGGTCACATTTTGAAAAAAAAAATCGATCTAACATTTAAAAAACTAATTCCTACTCATGATGGATGGGAATGTAAAAATTAGTCAAAGCAAGCAAAACGTACCTACAAAAAAGGGTTTCGCCTATTCAAGTCGATCTTTGCGACGCGCATTAAGCATTAAGTATTAAGCTACTTTTGAAAAATTTCGATTTTCATTTTTACAAATTAGTCAAAGTAGGAGTAACACACCTACCAAAAAAAAGGGTTTCACCAATTTAAGTCGACCTCTGCTACGCGCATTAAGCGACCTTATTTGACATGTCTAATATTCGGGCAAAAACTGAAATAAAAAGCAGAGTTGCTAGAGAAGATCAATATTTTAAATTACGTGACTTTTCCAGGATGTACGGGTCTACTTTTAAAAACATTCAATTTTAAATTTAGAAAATTATTCAAAGTAGGCGTAATGCGCTTACAAAAAAGGGGATTGGCCTACTCAAGTCAATCTCAGCGACGCGCATTAAGCGAAATCCTTCCAAAATGTTTATTATCCACCAAAAACTGAAACAAAAATGGTTGCTAGAGGATTCCGAACGACTTTTACGGATTAGATACTTCGCCTAATCAATTAACAAAACTTTGTAACTAATTTTTACAGTAGGCCTACCTTCCGAAAAACGATTAAATACTACAAAGTCTTTCTTTAAAGCGGACACCTGAAGTCGTAACTCACCTGAAACAGAAAAAAATATAACCATTATTATCGTTATAACTTTTCATTGTTATAAATAATCAGTCGTACAAATTCAAAGAAATTATTTTGAACAGAGAATATAAAGAGTTTTTCAGTAATTATTGAATTCTATTCGAATAGTATGCACTGCGATTTTAAATAAGTCAAAATTTGAATGATTAAATAAATCAATATTGCCGAATTCCAAGTATTGCAGGCATTCTAGAAACGCTGGATATTATTAAATATTCAGTAGGTGTCCAGGCAGGCAATTTTTTATTTTTTACTTTTTTATTAAACTAGAAATATTTCAAAAACTAATATTGATAAAGTTTTTTTTATAGGCTGCATTGACAAGATAAAAAATTGAACGGCGGTTGTAAAAGCAACTGCTGCGCCGCATTTCCCTATAAAATTATGTGATCCTTCTGAATATTAAAAGGGTGCAATTATCCTGCATAAACAACATGGTGGATAAGCGAGCGTCATAAAATGCGATTGATAACCTGGCTCTCTTGGTATTGAGTAAAAGTTTTATTTTTTTAAATATTTCGCCAATTTTTTATAACTGTTATACTATAAAAACTTTATAATTAGTTACAGGATAAAAAAGGTATTTTTTAAATATCAAATATATCAAGCTTGATTATCATAATTTCCTCTTAACTAATAATTGAATTATTTCCCTTTGTAATTTAGTATAATTAGGCTCTGCTTTCAACTATAATAATAACTAAATTATCTCGCTTTGAAATTTCATCTAATAATCTCTGGAGTTGAAGCACAATTTTATTATTTAAAAGTAAAGAAATTTGTTCTTATATTGTTTTTTAGTCATACCCTAATCTAATATGAATTTCAATTTTGCATTAAATAAATTATTGAGATTTTTCTTAAATATCCATTATATTAATTTCCGTCTTTATTTGAAAAAATATCTTGTTAGCGAAAATATTAATTAAATATTTTACCTTTAAGCAAAAATTTAAATTTTCAAGTCAAGAGATGAATTTTCCACTAAAATGATCAATAATTTAATAATTATCATTCATCATTTAATTTTCCTCCGCAGCTTGAGAGATATTTTTGTTTACAATTTATGCTAAGAATGAATATTTTTCATAAAAAATATTGATAGAATAACAGCAGACTGAAAAAATCGATATCAAATATAATAAACTGATCAATGTTCGACAAAATAGTTAATTTTTAAGGTAATAGTGGAATTTTTAATTTTTAACAAATTAATTAAATCCTTCTTTAAATATAATAAATTATTAGTTAAACTTGCAAGCAAGTCATAGAATTTACCAGAAATGTAATTAGTAGAATTGTGATCAGACTTCAACCGGACTTTAATTGAAATTGGATCGTAATTGGATCGGACTTGGATTGACTTGTATTGGACTTGGACTGGACTTGGTTCGTAACTGGATCGAAATTGGATAGGACTTGAATCGGAATTGTGAACAGAATTCGATCGGAATAGGATAGAAATTAGATCGAAA
>JAAAKG020134854.1:11272-36459 GCA_010014905.2 Druon quercuslanigerum
TTGTAATTGAATCGGAATTGGATCGTAGTTGGATCGGAATTGGATCGTAATTGGATCGGACTTGTATTGGACATGGGTTGGACAGGGATTGGACTTGGTTCGAAATTGGATCGAAATTGGATCGAAATTGGATAGGACTTGAATCGGAATTGTGAACAGAATTCGATCGGAATAGGATAGAAATTAGATCGAAATGGGATTGGACTTGGATTCAACTTGGATTGGGATTGGTTTGAAATGGTATCGGACTTGGATTGTAATTGAATCGGAATTGGATCGTAGTTGGATCGGAATTGGATCGTAATTGGATCGGACTTGTATTGGACATGGGCTGGACAGGGATTGGACTTGGTTCGTAATTGGATCGAAATTGGATCGAAATTGGATAGAACTTGAATCGGAATTGTGAAGAGAATTCGATCGGAATAGGATCGAAATTAGATCGAAATGGGATTGGACTTGGTTTGAAATAGTATCGGACTTGGATTGTAATTGAATCGGAATTAGATCATAATTAGATCGACATTAGATCGCAATTGGATCTGAAATGGATCGGAAATGGATCGGAATTGGATCGTAATTCGATCGGACTTGAATTGAACTTGGTTCGAAATTTAATTGAAATGGTATCGCACTTGGATCGAAATTGGAAAGTCCTTGAATCGGAATTCTCATCAGAATTCGATCGAAAGTGGATCGTAATTGGATAGGACTTGGATTAAACTTTGATTGGACTTGGTTGGAAATTGTTTCGAAATTGGATCGAAATGTGATCGGACTTGGCTCGAAATTGGATCGAAATGGGATCGGACTTAGATCGCAATTGGATAGGACTTAAATCGAAATTGTGATCAGAATTCGATCGGAAATTGATCGTAATTGGATCGGACTTGGATTAGACTTTGTTAGAAATTAAATCGAAATAGTATCGGACATGAATTGTAATTAGATCGGACTTGCGTCGACATTGGATTAAAACTGGATCGGACTTGAAACGGAATTCTGATAAGAATTCGATCGGAATTGGATCGTAATTGAATCGGACTTGGATTGGACATGGTTCGAAATTGAATTGAAATGGTATAGGACTTGGATCGAAATTGGATAGTACTTGAATCGGAATTCTCATCAGAATTCGATCGAAAGTGGATCGTAATTGGATAGGACTTACATTAAACTTTGATTGTAGTTGGTTGGAAATGGTTTCGAAATTGGATCGAAATATGACCGGGCTTGGCTCGAAATGGGATCGGACTTATATCGCAATTGGATAGGACTTGAATCGAAATTGTGATCAGAATTCGATCGGAAATGGATCGTAATTGCATAGGACTTGGATTGGATTTTGTTCTAAAATTGAATCGAAATAGTATCGGACTTGAATTGTAATTAAGATCGGACTTGCGTCGACATTGGATTAAAAACGGATCAGACTTGAATCGTAATTGTGATTAGAATTCGATCGCAATGGGATCGTAATTGGATCGGACTTGGATTGGACATGGTTCGAAATTCAATCGAAGTGTTATCGGACTTGAATCGAAATTGGATAGGAGTTGAACAGGAATTGTCATCAGAATTCGATCGAAATTGGATCGTAATTGCATCGGACTTGGATTGGACTTGGTTCGAAATTGGATTGAAACGTGATCGGGCTTGGCTCGAAATTGGATCGAACTTGAATCGGAATTGTGATCAGAACTCGATCGGACTTGGATCGCAATTGGATTGTAATTGAATCGGACCTGGGTCGAAATTGGATCGAACTAAAATCAAAATTGAATTAAAATTGGATCAGACTTGGATCGATATGGGATCGGACTCTGATCGTAATTGGATTGGACTTTAATCGAAAGGGGATCGGACTTGGATCGAACTTGAATCGGAATTAGCATAATTCAATGGGAATTGGATTCTAATTGGATCAGACCTGGGTCGAAATTGGATAGGGCTTGGACCGAAATTGAATCGGAATTGTGATCAGAATTTGATCGGACTTGGATTGGACTTGGTTTGTAATTTGATCGAAATGGGATCGGACCTGGATCGAAGTTGGGTAGGACTTGAATCGGAACTGTGATCAGAATTCGATCGTAATAGGATCGGAATTGGATCACAATTGAATCGGAATTGGATTGTAATTCGATGGGACCTTAATTGGACTCGGTTCAAAATTGACTGAAATGGTATCGGTCTTGGATCGAAACTGGATAGGACTTGAATTGGAATTCTCATCAGAATTCGAACGTAATTGGATAGGACTTGGATTGGACTGGACTTGGTTCGAAATTGGATCGAAATGTGATCGGACTTGGCTCGAATTTGGATCGAAATGAGATCGGATTTAGATCGCAATTGGATCAAAATTGGATCGAACTTGGATCGTACTTGAATCGGAATTATGATCAGAATTCGATCGGAATTGGACCGTAATTGGATCGGACTTGGATCAGACTTGGATCGAACTTTGATAAAAAGTGGATCGGACTTGGATCGAAATTCGATCGGACTTGGATTGGACTTGGTTCGAAATTGGATCGAAATGGGATCGGTCTTGAAAATTTTTTTTTTAACAAATGAACAGAAGTTGTGGGCAATTATGTTTCAAGAGAGAAAATATGGTTAGAGGATGAAATCTTATTTACAGAGTGAAATATCTTCTCCTTTTCAGATACTTTTCGCATTACCTTTTTCCGTTGAGATATTGAGAAAGTACAATAACGAATAACCGACCCGAAAATGTTTCTCCACAGTCAACCAATTAATCTTATTAATTTGTTCCCGACCACTTGCGGCGTTCCTTCTAGGCTCTGATTTATGAAAGGTTTAATTAAACGTTTCATAAAGACACACCTTCGCCCTTCGGCGGCTGTAAACGATCAGTTTGTTTTCGACGATTTATGCTAATGGCCCAAGAAAATTTCGCTGCGAGACTTTATGGAATACTAAGAAGGGGAAGAAATCTTGATTATGCAGAAACTTGATACATATTTTCTTATGAATTATATCATATTCTTATATTTGAGTTCCTAAAATAATTGTTAAGAATATCAGGAGTTGAATTTTAAAAAAGAATTATTTCGAAACAAAAATGGAATAGTGAAATTTTCAACCAAGAAGATTAATTTTATATCGAACACGGAATATTTCAACTTTAGGCTAAAAAATAGATTTTCAGCGAAAAAAGAGAAAGAAATTTCAACCAATGAAAGGATTCCTTCACCAAAAAAATTTATTTTCATAAAATAATTCAACTTTGAATCTGATAGTGGCATTTTCAACCGATCTAGATAAATTCGTAAGGAAAATTGTAATAGCTAAAAATTTAATTAAAAAAATATGAAAAGACGAAACTTCTAAATAAAGATACGAATATTCAATAAACATTTAAATTTTTGACAAAAGCATTTGAATTTTCAACACAAAAGTATGAATTTTCAACCAAAAAGTAGATTTTACATCAAATAGTTTAATTTTCTAACAAAATAAGTTGAATTTTAAACAAAAAAAGATAAATTTCCAATCCAAAATTGAATAGTTAAATTTTCATTAGAAAAAAGTTTTAATTAAAAAATGAATTTTCTGAGGAATTTTCAATAAAATAAATAAACATTTACAAAAGGTTAATTTTATAATAAAAAAGATACATTTATTACCAAAAATGAAAGAATTTATTTTTCAAAAAGAAAATAATTTTGAACTAACTAAAATTTATTAATTTTAATTTTCAAATGATTTTAATATAACTTATCAACCAAATAATTAAAAATTTTAAGTTAATAATAAAATTATTATCCAAAAAAGATTAAACTTCAAACACAAATAAAATAGTCGAATTTTCAAATAAAAAAGATACATTCCCATTAGAACATACATACATACGCAGTTTAAATTTAAACCAATTACTTTTTTTTAATCAATCAATAAGAAAAGATGAATGTTCAACAAAACAGTTACATTTTTCACCAAAAAAGGATGACTTACCAATAAAATAACTAAATTTCTATTTGATAAATTCTATTTTTATCAAAAAAACCAACGATTTTTTCGAATTTTTAAATAAAAAAAAAACTTTAACGAAAAAACAAATAGATAAGTTTTTTAGAAGACTGTTGCATTTCGAAGGACAAAGTTTACTTTAAATATCAAAAGATGAATTGAACAAAAAAGACAAATTATTCATTTAAAAAATCACAATATTCTTCCTGTTTTCAGAGCTCTGACAAATGTTAATTCAATAGTTATTAATAATATTAGGTCTTATTTTAGGGCTAATATTAGAGGATGGATATTGAATCGGACTTGGATCGAAATCGGATAGGACTAGGTTCGAAATGGGTACGGACTCGGATAGAAATCGGATCGAACTTGAATCAGAATTGTGGTCAGAACTTGATCGGAATTGGATCGGACTTGAATCGGAATTGGATCGGACTTGAATCGGAATTGGATCGGACTTGGGTCGAAATTGGGTCAGACTTGAACCGAAATTGTGATCAGGATTGGATTCTACTCGAATAGGAATTGTGACCAGACTGGAATCGGACTTGGATCGGATTTGAATCGAAATGGCATCGGACTTGGATCGAAATTGGATAGGACTAGGTTCGAAATGGGTACAGACTCGGATCGAAATCGGATGGAACTTGAATCAGAATTGCGGTCCGAACTTGATCGGACTTGGATCGGAATTGGATCGGAACTTGGATCGAAATTGGATCAGACTTGAACCGAAATTGGATAGGACTTGACTCGGAATTGTGAGCAGAATTCAATCGGAATTGGATCGTAATTGAATCCGACTTGGGTCGGATTTGAATTGTAGTTGTTATCGTACTTGGAAATACTTTAAAGATAATTTTCGCATTTTATTTTTCCATTGAGATATTGCGAAATTACAACATAATTTTAAATCACAAAAGATGAGTTCTACAAAAAAGACGAAATTTTAGTTTTAAAAAATCACACAATTCTTCCTGTTTTCAGAGCTTTTAAAAGTGTTCATTGAGACACCTGCAGAAAGAATACTAATACTGAGAAAAAATAAATAAATTGTGATCGGACTTGGATCGATATTGGATCGTACACGCATTAAAATTGAATCGGACTAGGATCGAAATTGGATCGGGATTGGATCGTAATTGGATCGGACTTGGTTCGTAATTGAATTGGAATTGTAATCAGAATTCGATCGGGTATGGATCGTAATTGGATCGGACTTAAATCATAATTGTGGTCAGAATTCGATCGAAATTGGATCGGGATTGGATCGGACTTGGTTCGAAATTGGATCGAAATGGGATGAGATCAAAATGAGATCGGATATGAATTTGAATTGTGATTAGAATTTTTTAACGGAATTGTTTCGTAATTGAATCGGAATTGTAAACAGAATTCGATCAGGATTGGATCGTAATTGGATCGGACTTGGTTCGAAATTGGATCGAAATGGGATCGGAATTGGATCGAAATTGGATAGGACTTGAATCGAAATTGTGATCAGAATTCGATCGGAAGTGGATCGTAATTAGATCGGACTAGGGTCGACATTGGATTGAAACTGGATCAAACTTTATTCGTAATTGTGATCAGAATTAGATCGGAATTGTATCGTATTTGGATCGGAATTGGCAGAATTCAATGGGAATTGAATCGTAATTGGATAAGACTGGATAAAAATTGGAAATCGGATTAAAATTGGATCGGATATAAATTTAAATTGTTATTAGAATTTGAACGGAATTGATCCGTAATTGAATCGGAATTGTGATCAGGATTCGATCGGACTTGGATCGGGATTGGATTGTAATTGGATCGGATTTGGATTGTAATTTTCATCGTACTTGGAAAAAAAAGATGACTTTTAATAAAAAATTTGAATGTTCATTAAAATACACAAAATTACCACCACAGAGTTCAATTTTTTTCCAAAACAGAAGAACTCTGATGAATCTTTTATAGATGAGCACATTTCAATTACTTTTTTCCAGGAGAAAATTAATCACACATAAATTACAATTGTGCAAAATATCTTAGGATCTTTATTTAAATCAGCATGAATAAATAACAACAGTTATGCAGTAAAAATTAATATTTTTCTATGTCGACTGCAACAAAGAGGAAATATTAATACTTTAAAGGGTAAATTCGCGTTGAAACCAACTGCGTAGGTGGGGTGGGAATCCATTATTTTCCCATTTAAGTGTATTATATCGGATTGATACTATCGCAGTCGGCTGATAAAACGTGAAACACGAACGAGTGACTCGTCAACCGCGAATCTCTAATGGCACAATTATTTACACATTACTTTTCCTCGCTTGAAAATATAGATTTTTCAAACGATTTAGATAAAAAAAGAGGTGCAGTATTTTTTACCTCAAGAATTTCCTACCAAGTCAGTAAATTTTTCAGTTATTTCGGGAATTTTTACGAAAATAACTTTAGGAACATTTCGTGACGGTTTTGGTCAATTTTTTTGGATATTTGGATATTTAATTAATTAATTTTATTATTAACTTTAAGCCAATTAGTTATTTCATAAAAGAAACGAATTTTCTAATTTCTAAGCAAAAAAGCTTAATTTTTTCCAAGAAAGTTGAACTTCCAACCCGAAAATTTGAATTTTTAACAAACAGAAAACTAAGTTTTAAATGAGAAGATTAATTTTTTACCAAAACAGGCGAATTTTTTAATAAAATAGTTTTATGCTCAACCAAAAATTCAATAGTTAAAATTTCAGTAAAGAAATTAGTTTTTAACCAAAATAATTAAATTTTTAAATCAAAAAGTTGAATTTTGAACTACGAAGATTAATCTTTTACCCAAAAGACAAATTTTAAACCAAATATATAAATTTTTAACCAAATAGTCGAATTTTTCAATTAAAACAAAATTTTCAACCGAATATGGAATAGGTCAATTTTCAATTCGAAAAATTTATTTTTAATAACAAACGAAAAACGAATTTTCCACACAATAGTTAAATTTTCAACCAAAGAGATAACTTTTCAACTAAAACGATGAATCTTTAACAACAAACAATCATTTTTTATAACGCAATTCAACTTTAAACCAACTAATTATTTTTTCAACAAAAAATACGAATTTTTAACAAAACAAATGAATCATCGATCAAAATACATTAATTTGTTTTTAATGCACTTTTTTATAAAAAAAATTCTACCAAACCCGATATATTTTTTTCAACAAATTCCAATTTTGCAAGCGACTTTTTCTTACAACGTAGTTCAACTTTTTTTCAATTACTTTTTCCAAACAAAAAAAATGTTCTATAAAATAGTTGAATCCTGCTCCTATGGTTAATTTTTAACCAAAAATTTAATTTCTACCAAAATAGATGCATTTTTAACATATTTCAATCTTTAAGCAAAAATATGAACTTACAATTCAATTTCAAACAAGCAGTTCAATTTTCAAAAAAAAAAAAAAAAAAACAATAAAATGTTGCATCCTTAACCAAAAGAGATTAATTTTCAACTACACAATCGTATATTTAACTAAAGGAGATTAGATTTCTATAATAATATGACAAATTTTTAACCAAATTTGAATTTTTAATCAACAAGAATCATTTTTAACCAAGAAGAGTATTTTTCTACCAAAAAATAATAATTTTCTACAAGACAATTGCATTTTTAACAAAAAAAGTTCTTTTTTTTAACAAATAATTAATTTTTTAAACCAGCAGTAGGATTCATAGCAAAACAGTTAAATCCTCAAACAAATAGATTAATTGTTATTTTTCAACAACATTTCAAAAAAGTCCAGCTTAAAAGTCGAATTTTAAAAGAAAAGAAAACAGATAAATCTTCAATCAAAAAAATTAATTTTTAACAAATGATATTAAATTTGAACCGAATAGTTTAATTTTTAATTAAAAACGATAAATGTTAAACAAAAATTGAAAAACGAATATTCTCAGTTTAAAAAATTAGATATAAACCAACACTGAAACGAATTTTCAATAAAATTGCTAAATTACCAATCAAAGAGATAAATCTTCAATCAAAAAATATTTTTTTGCGAAACAATACAACTTTCAACCAAGTAGTTAAAAAATGAAATTTATCTTTTCTTGTTAAAAAATTCAACTACTTAAATCCAAAAAAAAATTTTAAATCCTCTCGTTTCGTTAAAAATTTATTTAAAAATTTTGTTGAAAATTTAAGTTCATCTTTTCTTGACAAAAAAATCCAATAAAATACTAAAATTTTTAACCAAACAAGAGGATTTTTAATTTTTTTTTTGGATTTAAGTAGTTGAGTTCATATTTAAGAGAAAAATTATAAAAAAGGGAAAATTTTTTGAAAACAGAAAAAAAAGAATTGTTTTAAGTATGTAGAACGAAGCTGATCGATAGATTCGGTCCCCCTACGAGCTGGAGCTGCATATGCGCTTCTCAAACGTTTTCCGTTTACCTTTATTTCTCTTTTTATCCCTCTGATAATGCTTAGTCTAGACATAAGGCCTGATCCAGTCGAACTATGAGAAAATGCCAGCAAAGCGTACGAAGAGCAGATAATCCCTGATCGTTCAACATCCCATATACGTTTTGGATTTAAAATGCTATTTCCTGAATTTATAAAAAAATATATAAAAAAGAGGTTCAATTCAACAAAAAAAAAACATTTTTAACGAATAATGTAATAATGGATATTAAAACCAAACAGGAGTAAATAAAAAAAGATTAAATAAAAATGAGTTTAATTCAAATCGAAAGACGAATTTGCAATCAAATAGTTGTATCTTCAACCAATTTTTCATTTAAAAAAACAAAATTTCAAAAATCTTAACGGGTTCTCAAGATATGACAGCTAATGTCCAAGCGTTTTTGCGTTGAATTTCAGTTGGCGATCATCACTTTCGGCCAGCCTTTATGGTTACGCCTGGTAACCGACGCAGAAACGCTTGGAAATGTTTAATGCAGAAACTTGTTAAAAAACACTGAAAATGACAGGATGCAATATTAGAAATTTTATTTGTTCTTTAAGCTCATAATTTTACAAAAATCTTAACGGGTTCTCAAGATATGACAGCTAATGTCCAAGCGTTTTTGCGTTGAATTTCAGTTGGCGATCATCACTTTCGGCCAGCCTTTATGGTTACGCCTGGTAACCGACGCAGAAACGCTTGGACATTTTTAGTCAAGAAACTTGTTGAAAAACAGTGAAAATGACAGGACGCAATATTAGAAATGTGATTTGTTGTTTAAGCTAATAAATTTTCAAAAATCTTAACGCATTCTCAAGATATGGCAAACAAATGTCCAAGCGTCTCTGCATTCAATTTCAGTTAGCGATCATCACTTTCAGCCAGCCTTTATGGTTACGCCTGGTAACCGACGCAGAGACGCTTGGACATTTTTAGTCAAGAAACTTCTTTAAGAAACCTGAAAATGACAAGATACAATATTTAAAATATTATTTTTTGTTTAAGCCAATAAATTTTTAAAAATCTGAACGGGTTTCCAAGATATGAGAACATATTTGCAAGCGTTTCTGCGTTACTGTTAGCTAGCCTTGCTAGTTACGCCGACTGAAATCTGACGCAGAGATGCTTGGACATTTCTAGTAAGAAAAACTCGTTAAGAAAATTGAAAATAACAGGACCTGCTTTAAAATCTTATTTTTCATTTAAGCCAATAAAATGTTAAAAATTTTGACGGGTTCCCAAGATAGGCCACCAAATTTCCAAGTATATCTGCGTTGGGTTTCAGTTGGCGATCACCGCTATCGGATTATTGCCTTGTTGCTTAAGCGACTGAAACTCGACACAGAAACGCTTGGACATTTTGACTCATATCTCGGAAACCCCTAGATATTTTAAAATTGATATCGGCTTGATTCGTTCAAGAAAGGATCAGCGTAAATGTATTTATTTTTCAAACTAAATATTTTAAAATATCTTTACAAAATTCGAAATTTTAATTGATTTATTTAATATATAACAAATTCAATATATAACAGTGTATTAGCGAATGATTTTGGTTCAAAATTTGTCTTTCTAGATTGAAAATTAAACTATTTTGGTAAAGAGTTAAATTATTTAGTTAAAAATTGTATTTTCTGTTGAGAATTCAAAAATTTGATTAGAAATATTTTTTTTTTAATAATTTTTGTTCACTGAAATTTTTTTTAACTATTCTATTTTTGGTAGAAATTTCTACTATTGGATTATAAATTAAATGTTGGTCGAGAATTCAACAATTTGAATGCAAATATTTTTATTTTTTTTTTATTTATTTTTTTTAGATACAAATTTAGGTACCCTATTTTTGGTTGAAAATTCAACTATTTTTGTTAAACTTCCACTACTTGGTTTAAAATTACATTTTCTGTTGAGATTTCAAAAATTTTATAAATAATATATTTTTTTAATTGATTTTTTTTCACTGAAAATTTAATTATCCTATTTTTGCTTGTAAACTCATCCTTTTTAGTTCAAAATTCGTTTCTTCTAATTGAAAATTTTAATATTTTGTTTTTGGTAAACAGTTCAATTACTAGGTTAAAAATAAAAATTTCTGTTGAGAATTCAACAATTTTATTGAAGATATTTTTTTTTGTTGAAATTTTGTTAATTGAAAATTTAAGTATCCGATTTTTTGTTGAAAATCCAACTATTTTGGTAGAAAGTTCGACTATTTAGTTAAAAATTACATTTTCGGTTGAGAATTCAAAAATTGGATAGAAAATATTTTTTATGTAATTAATTTTTTTCAACTGAAAATTTAATTATCCTATTTTTAGTTGAAAATTCATCCTTTTGTGTTAAAAATTCGTCTTTCTGGCTTAAAAATTAAAGCATTTTGTTTCTGGTAGAAAGTTCATCTATTTGAATAAAAATTAAATTTTCTGTTGAGAACTCGACACATTGATGGAAACTATTTTTTTTTTTTGAAAACTATTTTTTTTTAGATTAAAATTTAATTACCTCATTTTTGGTTGAAAATTCAACTATTTTGGTAGAAATTTCGATTATTTGGTTTAAAAATAAATTATCTGTTAAGAATTTAACAATTTGTTTCAAAATATTTTTTTAAAATTATATTTCTTCAACGGAAAATTTAACTATCCTATGTTTAGTTGAAAATTCATCCTTTTGGGTTAAAAATTCGTGTTTCTGGCTTCAAAATTAAAGTATTTCGTTTCTGGTAGCAAGCTCAACTATTTGGTTTAAAATTAAATATTCTTTTGAGATTTCCACAATTTGATTAAGAATATATTTATAGTTGAAAATTAATTTTTTTTATGTGAAAATTTAACTCCTGTTTTTGGTTGCAAATTCGCCCTTCTAGCTTGAAAATTATACTATTTTATCTCTTTTATCAAAAATCAAATTTTATATTAAAAACTAAACAATTTGATTGAAAATGTAAACAAAAAATTATTTTGTTTGTAACTAAAAATTTAAATATCCTATTTTTGATTAAAAATTCATTTAAAATTCAATAGTTTGATTTAAAAGAAAATTTAAAAGAAAAAATACATATCAATTCGAGCAGGCAGGAACAGCAACGAAAACACGAATGAACATTTCAGTGGAGGCAATAACCTGCACTTCCAGAAACGGAAAACCAATAATATAATAACTGTACTAAAATTGGAGAAATTTAAATGAGATTAAAATCAAATTTAAACTTCTATTTAACGTCCATTATATAAGTTAATGTTCAGGATTCCTGCAAATAAAACCAATAATTTAACGAACTTATTTATAAAACCACCACAAAATGTCCCTCTTGCACTTTGCAGAGAAAAAATTTCCTAAGGAAATAAACAAATCCACTTCCTTTTCTTTTTTATTGCTTTTGTATTTTTATTTTTATTATTATCAAATCACAGTAAAGAAACATTAGTAACAAATATTTAACAACTTTTCGGCACTCATACAGTACCCTTATCAAGAATTTTTTTTTTTAATCGAGGGAACAGCAACGAAACCACGATGCTCTCTCCCTGACACCTGAGAGAGCATCGTCGTTTCGTTGCTGTTTCCTCGATTTAAAAAAAAATTTTTACTAATGTTTATTTATTGTGATTTGATAATAATAATAAAAAAGACGAAAGCAATAGAAAAGAAAAGGAATGGGATTTGGTTATTTCCTTAGGAAAATTTTTCTTTTTTTAAAATGTTGAATTTAAAATGTTGAATGTTCAAAATTTCCTGACACCTGAGAGCATCGTGGTTTCGTTGCTGTTCATACCTGCTCGATTTTTTTTGCGTCGATAAGGGGGCTCTATGAGTGCCAAAACGTTGCTGATTATCTTTTGCAAATGTTTTTTTTATTATGATTTGATAATAATAAACATTAAGAAGACGAACGAAATAAAAAACAAAACGAAGGGGATCTACCAGGGGTCATTCCACGCCAAATTTCATACACTTTTTTTTTTTAATTCAGCAGTGATTTTTAGTGCCGCTTGCGCCAGCCGGGTGGATGATTTCCGACGGTAGTGTAAGTTACTCAAGCATACTAAAAGTTCCTTCACCGACAATTTAATCCTCAGGTTAATTCGGAGGAGTTGCTATGGCGATATCCAATCCTTGGTAATTTTAGGGGCCGGGGGCCAGAGGCCAGATGCGCACATAGACAGGTGAGTGTAACTCGAATCCACAGCAATTTCGATACATGGGTGGTTATCGAACCGGTCGATCGGTCGGTCGAGTGGTCTGCGCGCCATGAAATCGATGGGGTTGCTATTCCCTTTTTTTTTCTTTCTTTGTACAGCAACGTTTAATACCCTGAATGCCAGTAGTCGTTTCAACCGATTTCGATACAATGCAACAATGCTCTGACGGAAAAGCAAACTGAAACATCCCAACAACAAAATCTATCTGGGTTCGTTTAGTCGTTTAAAAAAGGGGTTTTAAACTAGAGGCCTCTGACTCATTTGAGAAATTCCAGGAAACTCGGCGGACCATTCCAAATTTCGTCATTTCCCGATTTTTTTCTCGGTCATTTCCCGATTTTACCGGTCATTTCCCGATTTTTCTCGGTCATTTTCCGATTTTCCCGGTCAAGTTTTTCCATTTTCCCGGTCAAACAAAAGTAAAATATTAATATAAGCCGCGATACTCAAACACTTATTTTAATTCATGATGTTCAATCTGAATATCTTTTAAAACAAGAGAGCAAGAAATTGCATAATAATTAATAAATCAATTTTGAAACAAATAATTAAATTTTCCACTAAACAATATAAATTTCAAACAAAATAGTAAAGCTTAAACTTTAAGTTAGAAACATTAGATAGAATAATTGAATTTTAAGCCAAAAAGATAAATTTTCAAGTAAAATGATACATATTTAACTGAAATTGTTAAATTTTTAAACACTAAGATCAATTTTAAGTCAAAAGATTAATTTTCTGCTAAAAAATACGAATTAAAAAAAAGCATGAAATTCGTTCTTTTTGGTTGAAAATTCTACTATTTTCAAGGGAGTTCAACTATTTTGTTAAAAATTAAATTTTTTGTTAAAAATTTAATAATTTTATTGAGCACATTTTTTTCATTTATCAAAAATTAAATTTTCTGTTAAAAATTCAAAAATGTGAATGAAAGTATTGGTTTTTTTTTGGTCAAAATTAATTTTTTTAACTAAAAAATTTACCTATCCTATTTTTGGTGGACAATTCGTCATTTTTTGTTAAAAATTTAATTATTTTGGTATAAAGTTCAACTATTTGGTTAAAAATTAAAATTTTTGTTGAGGACTCAACAATCAGATTTAAAATATTGTTTTGTTTTTGTTGACAATTATTTTTTTTAACTGAAAATTTAACTATCCTATTTTTTATTTAAAATTCATTCTTTTTAGTTGAAAATTCCACTATGTTCGTAGAAAGTTCAACTATTTTTTTTTAAATTAAATTTTCTGTTAAAAATTCAACAATTTGATTTAAAAAAATTGATTGAATTTATCGAAAAATTATAATTTCTGTTAAGAATTCATAAACTAGAATGAAAATATTGTTGTTTTTTTTTGATAAAAATTAATTTTTTTAACTAAAAAATTTACCTATCGTTTTTTGGTGGAAACTTCGCCAATTTTTTGTTGAAAATTTAATTATTTTTATAGAAAAATCAACTATTTGGTTAAAAAATAAATTCTTTTTTGAGGATTCAACAATTTGGTTGAAAACATTTTTTTTTTTGACAATTATTTTTTTTAACTGAAAATTTAACTATCCTGTTTTAAATTGAAAATTTGCCTTTTTGGCTTTAAATTAACTATTTTGGTAAAATTTCATATTTTTGGTTAAAATTAAACTTTCTGTGAAGCATACAACAATTGTAGTGTATCTTTCTTATAAATTAATTTTTTACACTAAAAATTAAACTATTCAACTATTCTTAATATTCATAATTTTTTTAAAGATACACTTTATGTAAAGTTCTAATAATTTATTTAGATTGTATTTCGAAAATTTCAATTATAAAAAGGAATCATTAGTTAGAATAGTGGAATTTTAGGCCAAAGAGATCAATTTTAAAATAAAATGATGAATATTTAACTGAAATTGTTGAATTTTTAAAAACAAAAATTAATTTTCTTCCAAATTAATCAAACAAAAATGGATTAGTTATATTTTTAGCTAATAAATTTAATTTTTAAACTATTAAAAATATTAACAGGTATTACATATTTCATTAAATATTTGCATTTAAAACAAAATAATTGTCAACAAAAAGGAAAGAAATTTTAAACAAAATAGTTAAATTTTCGGAAAAAATTCCTTTTCATCCAAAGAAAAAACAGTTTTTCAAATATGAATTTTCAAAGAAACAAAAAAATAATTTTTAACAAAAGAGTTCAACTTTTGAACAAGTAATTTTATTTCCATACTAGAAGATGAATTTTCAACTAACAAGATAAATATTTAACTGGAATATTAGAATTTTTAACCGACAAGAATAATTTTTAGAAAAGAAGATTAATTTTCAAAGAAGATAATTTCAGTGGAATAAGTTAAAATTTTCAGTTAAAAAGATTACATTAAACAAATAAAACTAAGTTAAAAAAAATAGTTACATTTCCAAACAAACTGATTAAATTTTAACTGAAATTGTCAATCTTTGACTACAATGAATATTTAAAAGAAATAGTTTAATTTTAGGCCAAAAGACGAATTTTGAACTAAAAAATAATTTTGAATCATAAAAAATTTGTAATGAAAAGTTAAAATAATGTTTAAGAAAAGTTTATATTTTTACCAATTAATCTTAATTTCTACCTGAAAGGTGAATTTTCAAATTTAACAATAAATATTTAACTTTTAAAAACTCGATTTTTTAACAAAATACGTGTATTCTCAACAATATAGTTGAATTTTTTTATTGAAAAAGAACAATTTTTATTAAAATTGTTGAATTTTAAAATAGGAATGTCCAATTTTCAACTAAAAATGAAACGAATTTTGCAACTAAAATAATGAATCTTTAATTGGCATAGACGTAATTTTTATGAAAAAAAGGAATTTTCAGCCAAAAATATTAACTTTCCATAAAAAAGAAAAAAATTGAAAACAGAAGGAGAAAAAAAACTTCCAACCACAAAAAGAACACTTCAATTTTCTTTTAAAAATATTCTACTAAAATTGTTAATTTTTTACATAAAAAAAAATTGATTTTCAACAAAATAGTTACATTTTCAACCACAGAAGAATTTGCAATGAAAATGATGAATATGCAAAAAAAGACGTTTCTAAATTGACTAAAATTATTTAAATAATAAAAACTTGAATTTTACTGCGATCAGAAGTAAATTCCCGGATTTTCAATTCAATTCCCTCTCATTTCCCGGGGTTTTCACGGTCAATAAAATTCCCGGTCAATTCCCGGTCTTTCCCGATTTCCCGGTCAAGTCTTCACCTTGAAATTCAAAATTGTGTTTTTTTTTAACGATGCAGCTCTTTTGTGAAGTAAAGGTTCAGTAAAAGTTCAGTAAAAGTTCAGCTGGTAGACCAGCCGACTTTTAAAAGCTAATGAGAAAGGTGTGAGTCGCCACAATGAAAATCCTCATCTCGTTCCGTTGGATAAATTGAGCCATGCATCAAGTTAAATTAACGCGGGAACTCTTGGAGACAATTAACGATTTTCTATATAGTTTATAGCCAAGGGGATTTCGTTTAGAGGCCATAAATTCCTCGATATATATCCCCCTTCCTTCCAATGTTTAAACTCTAGTTCACCGCGATAGGGGATGAAAGTGGTTCAGAAAACCACCCCATTCTCGAAAATCTCCACCCCCCTTGTCGCTACCTGGAGTGATATAGTCAGGAGTCACAGTGTCCAAGTTGACGAACAGTACAGGAATATATTATATGAATAATGGGATTTGTTGAACTTTATCGCCCATAAATGTGGCTCTCGTCTTATATTTCACATGGCAATCTAGATCGCGGCTATTCTTGAACTTCGGCCCTCTCTGCCGACTTATGCTTACGTGCAGGAAGCTCTACACGAACTTAGATCTAGAATGACGTAGGTTAGAAACATCGCCACTGAAGTAACATTGTGCACTTTATGACGCCAATCAGACACAAATTGCAGGCAATAAATTTCACGTTATATTTTCACTCTGAAGAGTATATTTCTCAAAAGGGGCGATCCACGATTCGCTGACCACTTGCATCGCTTTACCTTATATACATACCCCCACCATTGCATCGGAGCGTTACCCCTCGCTTGCTTGCTCGCTCCTGGAATTATATTTCAGAGATCAACGCCCGATTCGCATCCGTCTACCTGTTAAGCATATCCCCACCATTGCTACCTCTCACTTGGTTTCGCCAGTCGGTGATCGCCCAAATCGCATCCGTTTACCTGCTAAATATACCCCACCATTGCGAAGCCTCACTTGCCGTCACCAAGCGATCATCTCCTGACTCGCGTCCTTTTACCTGTTTGATAAATTGGATCGACTCACATCAGTCACTTCGATTACTGCAGTTCTTTTAGAAATGTATTGCACGCAAAAAATTCTACTTTTTCTACAACTAAATTTTTTATAATAAGGTAGAACATTTTCGATTGCCAAGGAATGTGTTTATAAATTTTACGGATCCCTTTGCTGCTTTAGAAAGGTTTTGTTTATTTCAACCAGGCCTGAAGGTAACGTCCATCACCCGACTCGCATCCGTCTACCTGCTAAGCAAACCCCCACCATCTCTAACCCTCACTTGCCTTCACTGATCACATCTTGCGTCAGTTTCGATTCCGACGACCTGAGATCTTGAGATTCGCACATTGAAAACTTCTCCAAATGTACCATTTTTAACGTTTTAAAAGTGAGATTTGACTGCAGTTTTTAATTTTTCGAGGAAAATTTTCTGTAAATTTAAAATGAGTGAACTCTTGATGCTTTTAATTTAAAATAAAATCATTTTACTATCTAAAGATTCACAAGAAATTCAGTTTTACCCACACATTTGAATGTAGATATTAACATACAAATTACATTTATTCACAAAAATAATCGAAAATTTAAAAATAACGATTTTTCTGAATAGTGTTTGTAGCAAAATATTTTAATTTAACGTTTTTTCAAGGTTGGATTTCTCTTAATTTTTTTAATTCATGCAAAACTTAGTGAAAAAATAAATCTTTTATTAATATGAATAATATACCTCTTTCAGTTAGGCCTGAGTCAATTAGCAGCTGAATTTAACAAAAACGATTGTGTAAACAACTTATTAAATGACAACAATATTTTCTTAGTTTATTTCTATAAATTAGAAGTTTTTTTCAAATATTTTCGACTTTCAAATTTTAGTGAGGTAATAATTAAGTACAGTTAACAAATATTGTTGGAAAAGTTTATTATTTTTAATAATATTCTCTTACAATAATTATAGAAAATTGCCTGTTCTTCTGAAATTTTCAGTTTTTTTTTTTACTGTTTAGTTCTTAGTAACTACTTTAAGAAAAATTTATATTCATGATATAAAAATATTCACAAAAAGAAAGATTGTTTAATTTTTATAAATAAAGAATCACTTTTTATGTCCCAATTTTTATATTAATTAATTTTAAAAAAAAATTTTTTTTAAAGAAAAATCATTTTAAATTTTTACAGAATCTTACGTATATTTTTTATTGTCTTAAAAGCTTAAAAATCATTTTAAAACATCAAAATCTTATTTGAAAAACTTCAAAAATATACATTGTTAAAAAATATTTTGAATCATTCCAAATTTAAAATTGTTTTTGGGTCTCGTAAAAACTTCTTAAGATCTCTTAAAATTTTTCAAACAAAAACACAATTTGCAATTTTCCTAAAAATCTTATTAAAATGTTTTTGTTATCTTCAAACCTTAAAAATCCTTAAATAGTTTCAAATTTTAATTTTAAAATCCTAAAAAAATCCACATTGTTGTTAAAATTTTTGCGAGTCTTTTCAAATGCTAAATTATTTTTCTAATTCTTTCGAAACTTTTAAATATCTTTAAAAAGGATTCAAATGTCAAAAAAATAATCTGGAAGATTTTCAGGCAATCTTTAAATATTGCAGGTTTTATTAAAAATTTTAGGAACAATTCCAATAATTTTAAGAGACATTTAGAAGTTTTAAAAGAATTTAAAAAATAATATAAAAGCCAAAAAGATGCCAAATATGTAAAACTAAAATTATATCATACAAAAATTTTAGTAAGATTCTTATAAAAGTTAAATTTTTTTTTTGATTTCCAAAATTGTCAAAAAAATCAGAAAATTTTAAGGTTTTTTATTCTTATTTTGCAGGATTAATTAATTAAAACCGAAATGTAGATTTTTGCAGATTTAAAAATAAAACTTTAAAGTTTTTAAAGGATTTTTAAGGATTAAAGATAAGAAAACAATTTTCTTAAGATTTATGGGAATATTTTTAATGATTTTTTTGTTTTGTTAAAAAGTAATTTTTGCAGAATATTTAAAAAGAGTTTAAAACAAATTTGGAAGAATAAATAGAAATTGAACAATTATTAATTTAGAAAAAAGAAATTGGAAAGAGATTTAAAAATAATTTGAAATTTGGAAAGATTTCAACAAATTTTTAACAAAATGTATATTTTTGAAGACATTAAAATAATATTTTTATGCTTTTAAAAGATTTTAGGAAATTTTAAGATAATAAAAAATATACTTAAGATTACTGGAAAAATCTTTAATGATTTTTCTTTTAAAAAAATAATTTGAAAAGAATATTTAATAAAATTTAAAAAAGATTTTGATTTATAAATAACAATACAACAATTATTAATTGGTTACAACTTAAAATTTTTTATTTTGCGAGTCAGACAATGAACGCATGGCGAAGGCAAGTGAGGTGCAAAAATGGTGGGGGTATACTTAGCAGGTAGACGGATGCTAGTCGGGCGATTACGGCTTCGCGAAGGCAAGCGAGGGGTAGGAATGGTGGGGGTATACTTACCAGGTAGACGGATGCGAGTCGGGCGATCACCGATGTGCGAATCCAAGTGAGGGGTACGAATGGTGGGGGGATACTTAGCAGGTAGTCGGATGCAGAAAAGGGATCCGTAAAAATTGGAATCATATTCTTTGACGAGCGCAAATCTTCTACATTATAATAAAAAAGGTTATTGTAGAAGAGGTAGAATTTGGTGCGTGTGATAAATTTCGAAAAGAACTTCAGTAATCGAAGTGACTGAGTCGATCCAATTTAGCGAGTCGGCAAGTCGAGAAAATCTTCAGAGTTCGAACATAACGTTAAATTGGATTTCGCCTCAATAAGGGTTGTATTATCGCCAATTTCGTTCCTTTGGTTCTCTTACCGTTATTCCTGTTCTTTCTTTACTCTACTACAGGATTTCTTGCACGCTAAGAGATCATAAAATGGACAAGGTTCAATTATTCTACTATAAAAGTGCTCGGTCTAAACGAAAAGAAGCCATAAGGCTCACAAAAATAGTTTTTTATGCTTCAAAGAACCCTAGACTGTCCGAAATCTGGGTAAATGTCGGTAAGAGATTTATAATCAGATTTATAATTAGGACGGCACTTGCCCTTTAGAATATTACAGAAAATCGTTATTCTAGACTAGTGCATTGACGTAAATTAGCAAAACGTATGCTACCAGATTATTAATTTTAAATACGTTGGTAATGTCTCTGCGTCATGATGAGGTCGATACAATAAAATATGCAGCGGCTTAGAAATGACGTCTATTCGAACTTAGTTATGACGCGCTCTAGAAGACGTCTATACCCACTTTAATCCAATTTTATTCAAACTTTTACTGGCAAAATTACCTAACTAATTGAATTTCTAGTGCAAAGAAAAAGTCATATTAGCCTCGTTAGAGTTGGTATTTCAATCTCGATCATCTTTCACTGTTCAAAACTCTAATATTGGGTCATCATATCGACTTTAGTGCACATAAATGGTCTATCGAACCGTCCAGGGATGTGCGAATTGAAAAAATAACAATATCGTATAAAACTGGTGTAAAATAGAAACCAAATCCGTAGTGCTTCTAAAAAAACAGACATTTTAAACGAATTTTCAAGAAAAAATATCATTTTCAAACCAAAAATTGAATAATAAAATTTTAAGTCTAAAAATTAACGTAAAAAAATGAATTATAAACCAAAATGATGACATATTTAACTGAAACAGTGTTTTCATTCTATGAAAAAAACAATTTTTTAACCAAAAAAGACACATATTTGGAATAAAATAGCTCATTTTTCAACCCGAGAAATGCAGTTTTATTTAATATGATGAATATCCGAAAAAATTTATTTTCACCAAGAGGTTCTTTTTCAACAATGTAAATTTATTTCCAACCTTAAAAATGAGTTTTTAACTAAAATAATGAATATTTAACTGGAATACTTGAATTTTCAACCAAGACAAAAAATTTTTAACCAATGAGATTAACTTTCAAAGAAAAGAAGTTGATTTTCTACCAAAAAAAATTCATTTTCCAATAAAATACGTGAACTTCTAAAGAAAATAATTAATTTTCAATTCAAAAAGACAAATTTACACCCAAATTTTTAAATTTTAAACTAGAAAAGGTCCATTTTCAACTTAAACTGGTACAGTTAAATTTTGAAACGAAAAAGTTAACTTGCAACTAAACTGGTTAAACCTCAACTAAAATGAAAAAATTTCAATTGTATACCTACCAAAAAGATGAATTTTCCACAAATTACATGAATTTTCAACAACAAAAAAACTAGTTTAATTTTAAAATAAAAAAAAATTAATTTTCAGCCAAATAGTTGAATTTTCCTTTACAAATTTAATTATTAACCAAAAAAATCAGATTTTCAGAAAAATAGGTAAATTAAATATATTAATTAAATTAATTAACTAAATTAAATCAAATAGCTCATTTTTCAGTCAAAAAATTAATTTTTAATTAAAATTATGAATAATAAATTGGAATACATGAATTTTTAAGCGACAAAAGAATTTTTAAACAAGTAGACGAACTTTCACAGAAAAAAAAAATTATTTTTGACTAAAAGTCGCTTTTTAATCAAATACGTGAATTTTTAACAAAATAAACGAGTTTTAAATTTAAATACAAAATTAGATCCAACATATTACAATTTTAATTCGAAAGGTCAATTTTCCATCCAAAATGGAATGGTTACATTTTCAGGTGAAAAAATTATTTTTCAATCAAACTGTTTATTTTTCAACTAAAATGATAAATCTTTATCTCTAATAGTTAAATTTTATACCTACCAATTTTTATGAAAAAGAATATGAAATTTCATTCAAAAATAGAATAGTTCAACTTTCCGTTCAAATTTAATTTTTTAACTAAAAAAACGGATTTCCAGAATATAGGTAATTTTTCTACTGGAATAGTTCAATTTTTAGTTGAAAAATCGATTGTCAACAAAGTAGTAACATTTTTTTAAAAAGATAAATTTTCAGTTAAAACGACGAATCTTCCAATAGAAAAATTAATTTTTAAGAAATTCCAGTTCAGCATGAAAAATTCCCTTTTCCAAGTGATATTTAATGTCTTTACGGCGGAAGTCCTAAAATAAAAACGAGAATTATTTTCATTCATTGTGTAGATAAAGTAGAAGTCACTTTTATAAATTGACAAAAATGATTAAAATAATGAAAATTTTAATTTTTCTACGAGCAAAAGTAAATTCCCGGTCCTGTCCCGGGTTTTTCGAATCAATAAAATTCCCGGTCGTTTTCCCGCCTTTTCCGGTTTCCCAGTTAGTTTGCCAGCATATTAATTGACTTCCCGGTCATTTCCAGGTTTTTCTCGGTCAATAAAATTCATGATCATTTCCCGGTCAAGGCGCGACCCTTTTAATTGAATTCCCGGTCATTTCCCGGGTGTTCTCTATCAGGCAACTTCCCGGTCATTTCCCTGTTTTCCGGTCAGTAAAATTCCCGGTCATTTACCGGTCAAGGAGTCACCCTGTTAATTGAATTCCCGGTAATTTCCCGGGGTTTCTCTATCAGGAAATTTCCTGGTCATTTCCCAGTCAAGTCGGCACCCTGTTATTTGAATTTCCGGTAATTTTCAGGGTTTTTTTTCATACCAGGAAAATTCCCGGTCATTTCCCGGTCAGTAAAATTAACTGTCATTTCCCGGTCAAGTCAACACCCTGTTATTTGAATTCCCGGTCATTTCCCGAGTTTTCTCGATCAGGAAACTTCCCGGTCATTTCCCAGTCAAGTTGCTACCCTGTTATTTGAATTCCCGGTAATTTTCTGGATTTTTCAAGACCAGGAAAATTCCCGTTCACTTCAAGGTTTTTCCGGGCAGTAAAATTCACGGTTTCATGTTCCAGCCACTACCAAGTCAATTGAATTCCCGGTCATTTCCAGATTGTTCCCGGTCAGTAAAATTCATGGTCATTTCCGTGTCAAGGCGCGACCCTGATAATTAAATTCCCGGTCGCTTTCCGGATGTGCTCTATCAGGAAACTTGTCGGTCATTTCCCAGTCAAATTGCCACCCTGTTATTTTAATTCCTGGTAATTTTCTGGGTTTTTTTGCAGACCAGGTAAACTCGCAGTCATTTCCCGGTCAAGGCGACACCCTGTTAGATGAATTCCCGGTCATTTCCCGGGTTTGCTCTATCAGAAAACTTCTCGATCACTTCCCAGTCAAGTCGCCAGTCTGTTATATGAATTCCCGATCATTTAAATTCCCGGTTTCCCGATCAACCCGCCATCCTGCACATTACCATAAACTGAATCTAAGCTTTTGCAAATAGTTTATTGATGAAGTAAAATAATTTATGAAATTCAGGTAAATCCACATTCGATAATTTCTGCAGGAATTGCTTCGCATTTCTGTATTATCAAAGGTAGATTCTAAAAAATGTAATCGGATCAATGCAAAGCAACCGCGAGCCATTTATTTAATTGGGTCGGCTTAAATGGTAATACCGTTATAAACGCGTCACGGAAGTCCACGTAATTTGAGCAAATGAACGTGCGGTGGTACACAGGATTATCCCTTTTGGGAAAGTAACTAACCACCGGAAATTGAAAAATCTGCTTAGCACGATTGCAAATCCACTCTCTCTGCACATACGTTACAATTCCTTGCTCCACTGCATCCTGATATTCATGTAATTCCAATCATTTACAAAATCGCCCATCTACTTGTAATCGATCGCCTTTACAAATACGCTTCAATAACTCAATCCACTAAAAGCGATCTTTGCAAAAATTTATGATATCATAATCTACATTTTTAAAGTACTTTTTGTTTTATTGTCAACTTGTTGATTAGAGTTAGAAAATATTGTAAATTACAACTTGTGATAGCAAAAAAAACTGCAATTAGGGACCGTAATTAAATTACTTAATAGCTCCACGAAGGGGGGGGGGCGTTGTGACATTTTGTTACGATTTGTTTCGGAAGGGGGGAGGTGGTCCTTCAATCATGTACGTAATTTTTCCACATTCGCAAAAACTTTTTCCTTAATATTGTCTTTTTAGTCATAAATTTTATTATTTGCTTGAAAATTTAACAATTTTTTTTAAAAATATCCTTAAATAGTTTCAAAATTTAATTTAAAAATCCAAAAAAATCTACATTTTGGTTACAAATTTTTTTGAATCTTTTCAAATGTTAAACTATTTTTATAATTGTTGCGAAACAATTATCATCATTTTAAGAGATATTTAGAAGTTTTGAAAGAATTTCAAAAATAATATCAAAGTCACAAAGATTCCAAATAAGTAAAAATAATATTATATCATAATAAACTATTAGTAAGATTCTTATGAAAATTAAAAATGTTTTTTTGATATAAGACAATTAATTTTAAGATAATATTTAAGAAGATTTCGAAAGATTTCCAAAATTGTAAAAGAAAAAGTAAAAGTTCAGGTTTTTATTCTTATTTTGCCGGATTGATTAAAAGTTTTATGAAAAATTCATTTTATTTTAAGATACAATTAGAAGTTTTGAAAAAAAATTTAACATTTAAAAGGATTCCAAAATTTTTTAACCAAAATGTAGATTTTTGAAGATTTAAAAATAAAACTTTGAAGATATTTAAGGATTTTTAAAGATTGAAGATAAGGAAACAATTTTCTTAAGATTTCTGGGAAAATTTTTAAAATACATCCTTTTTAGTTGGAAATTCAACTGTTTTTTTCAATTTGTCTTTTTGGGATAGAAATTTAATTTTTTTTTTTTTTGAAAGTTTCTCTTTTTGACTTAAAAATTCACTTGTTTTAGTAGAATTTTTATTTATCTTAGAAAAAAATGCAATTCTTATTTTGTTGTTGGAAAGTGAACTGAAATCTTCTTCGGATCAAAATTTTACTATTTTTTTAAAGATTTTTATTTTTAAATTCATAAATTTTAAATTAAATTTAATTCACATGCTTTAGCAAATATTTCATCTTTCTTCTATAAAAACGCAACTGTTTTGTTGAAAATTAAACTGTTTTATTGAAAATTAAACTATTTTATTAAAAAGTCATACTTTTTGGTTAAAAATTCTGTTTTTTTTTAATTCAACTGTTTTGTAGGAAATGTAATTTTTGTTTAAACTAAATATTTTGATGTTAAGAGGAGAAATGAAATCTTTTATGGGTGAAAATTTAACTGTTTATTTTTTTATTTTGAATTAGTGTTAGTGGAAGCTTCTAATGTGTCCCCTAAGGGTTTACATTTTTCATTCACCCTCTTCCTATTCCTTAACA